>OOIL02003144.1:768931-847911 GCA_900332095.2 Cuscuta campestris
TTCTCTATCATTTGAGGTAATAGACAATAATTAGTATTTTAAAAAAGACTCTCATCTTGCACTTGGAAATATTAAATACACATTTTAATGCTTTAAAATTTGCATCATTCAATATTCTAAAGCTTAATCGTTTGTGCAAATTCACTATCTAGAATATTCAAGTGCATCATATTTGTGTTAGGCGAATTTCAACATCAAATGCATCAACTATAGTTATGCAAATGCACATTAACAAAATGAAAATGTATTATCATTTACCTTGATTATGAGAATGCATTGATTTCTTGTGACAATGCATTATTGGAATGCTCATAATGCAAAATATTCTCATGAAAACACAAGGACACGATGCATTTCGTGATTCTGGTTAATGCATCAACATTTAGAAACATTTTACAATTTATAAATTCCAAAAAATAAACAATGATCAAAATAATATTTAAAAATCAATAATTTCTCACAAAATGCACTCATAAAGGTACACGAATGCAACACAAATTCATCATAATGCACTACAGAATGATCGCCACCACTCCTCTATCATCGTTGTTGCTACTCGAGCCTAAGTCTTGAGTCCTTCTCTTAGCGGCCTAAGCACCCCCGCACCAGAGGATTGTTGCCGTTGGGTGGCCTTGCACCGCCGCGACTGGATTCAATTCCCAATTGACAAATCTCCTCTAAAGTAGATCTATTGTGATAGATTAAAGCATATCTAGAAAACATCAAATAATTTTCCTCTGAAATTTGCTACTAGAATCGACATCAAGATCACCCTCCAACATCCCGTTGTTTTCTGAACCTTCACTATTCATCATCTTCCTCGTGCTGATGTTCTCCGAACTATCGCTATATATTCGTTGTCCTCATTGCAACTACTGCTCTAGATCAAAGGATTTATGCCAAATATTATTGCTGAAAAATTAAAAAAAAAAAAAGAGAGAAAAAAGAAGAATTGAGAATTGAGGAGAAGAGAATTTAATGCCCTGATTATACGCAACTAATGGAGCCGAATGGGTAAGAGAAAGTCTTGACCAAGCAAAAATACCAAAATGCCCATCCAGATTTAAATGCAAGGATTGGCAAAAGATGCTAATCCAAGGGCCCAGATTCATTCTCATTTCTCTCCTAAGATCTCATTCTCACCAGAACCAAAATCTATATATATATATATATATATAATTTTTTATTTAATTTTTTTAATTTTAAAAAAATATATTTATGATATGATATTTAAAAAATTGTAAAATAAAATATACCATAAATGGAGGGATGTCCTTTTATGTAATTTTATTTACAAATAGCTAACTATAAACAGTTAAAGTTGCCAAACACTTAAAATTTAACTGCTAACAGAAACAGCCGGTCAAAAAACGAAAGAGTCTATATTTTTCTCTTCTAAGGTTCTTGAGGTGGAATCTTATAGGCTTAAAATGAGTCCGATACAAGCTGGAAAACCTAATGTAAAAAAATGTCAAGATTCATAGCAAGCATACACATTTTATACTACACATGATCGCCCTTCAATTCATCCAAAGAAGATTTTTCTATGCCGATTGGAGTAACTCAGTTTGTTGAGCAAGAGATGCCAATGAGGTAAATTCGAGTTCAAATTCTGACAAGTGGACTAGAAGATAACTATACTATAAAGAGCCTCTATAATTAGTAGGTGCGGACTTCACAATATACTCAGCTCCCTCCGTCCAACAATAAACGTCTTAGTTACTATTACGGCTTCTCGATAACTTATGTTTGTTTGCATATTTTCATCAATCATAACATCTTAGTTTACCTCTTCTGAAGTGACTTTCCGGCCAATTCTGCAAAGGGACTCAAGGATGAGTCTCATTTCTTTAAAAGAAGATTTTTCTATATTTAGTAAATATTAGTGCCTTGGAGAGGGATGGGTGTGGGGAGGGAGATGAATATTGAATAATAAGAGTGATGATGAGAATGATGATGATGATGATTGGTATGAATGAATGAATGAATGAAGAAGGAGGGGGTAGTGTCAAGTTGGAAATGGAAATTTAAGAGTTGGTGGAGATGATAGGCTGGTGATTTGAACCTGTAGGGAAATGTGTTTTTTTATTTTATTTATTTATTTAACTTTTGATAATAAAAATACATTACACATTGCATACTTGTCGTCAAAATCATTTTCGTCTTTTATGTTCGAATTTATTTTCCGCCCCTGACCCAATCCCAATTAAGCCCCTCTCATCTCTATTATTCAACTTGTCTTCCATGGCTTCTGATTGAACCTTACCTTCCTTCTTCAATCTGCTTGAAAATTCATTTCATTCCGAAGACCAGAAGAAGAAGTTAAGCATGAATCACTGCGTTCCTGAGTTTGAAATCGACGAGGACTACCCCTCTCCTCCTCCTCCTCTTCCAAATGCTTCTTCTGCAAATGCGAAGAAGTCTGCAGTGTATGATCTGAACTAGCTCTAATTTCGATTCGATTTGACTTAATTCGTGTTCTTAGAGGTTTTGATTGTTAGGCATTGAGTGATGATATGATATGATATGTATGGTTTTACAGGGCGGAAGAGGAAATCATGGAGTTACTGTGGCAGAACGGCCAGGTGGTGGTGGTCCACGCCCAAAACCAGAGATCTGTTAAGAAACCTACGCAGTACGGCGGCAGCGACGCCGCGATTCCCCTCCCTGCCGCCGGTGATGTCAGATCGGCGGTGGAGGAAATCCCTGCGCCGCCTCACCAACTGTTCATGCAGGAGGACGAGATGGCCGCTTGGCTTCAGTGCCCTCTCGTCGAGTACCCCATCGACCGTTATCTCGGCGCGGATCTCCTGTATTCTACTTCCGCACCGCCGCCGCCCCCGCCGCAGCAGGACATCCGCCCGTCCGCGTCTCATCAGATCCGCCACCCGCTCGTTCCTCAGTCCTCGTCCGCCGCTCCTCGTCCGCCTATTCCTCCCGGGAGGCGCGCGGACGCGGAGAGCGCGTCGCGCTTCCAGAACTTCGGAAATCCGCATCGGCCGGCGATTAGACCTGGACGGTCGGGAGATTCGACGGTGGTGGAGTCTAATGAGACTCCGATGGTGGGGCGAGAATACAGGGTCTCGCGGGTAGCAGATCGAGCGGCGCAGGTTCCCGGCGGAAATGTAGGATGCGGAATGGAAGCTGCTAGAATGTCCGCCGCCGGAGGAAAGAGAACGGCGTCGTGTGAGTTAACGTTGACTACATCTCCGTGCAACTCAGGGGCCAGCGTCAGCGAGGAGAAGTCCATAGCGCCGGCGGCGGAGGACCGGAAGCGCAAAGGAAGAGATATGGAGGAGGACGGCCATAACGCGGTAAGCAGTTTTGCTAATTTCTCTCTTTCCGTTCCCGATAGTGTGTCGTGCGGCGGTTGGCTATCGTGCGCCAGCAAGCCCCGTGTTGTTTTTTTTACGGCGCAGTAATTTCTATTTTAATCGTATAAGGTTTTGCAGACGTGTACGACCATTGGCCTCTTTCTAACTTTTTAACTGTGTGGGGGATAGATTTTCCTTTAAAAAAAAGAACTTTATGGGGATAAATTTTCATTTCCCGCCATGGTCATGGGATGGAATTTTTTTTTTTGTCGAATTAGGGGTAATCATGCGTGAGAGGGATGTTAATATAGTTACGAGAGTGATTAAACTTAAAATTATCAATCTTTAGAATGTACTCTTTTATGGAGTATTTTAAACTTTAAATTTAAATATTTGAAAATTAAATAAGATGGTTTTAATTTTCATTCGTTCATTTTAATTCTAAAATTTGAATTTTTGAATTTTAAATAACAAACAAAGGAAGACATAGATTTGCAATTCAGCTATATAATGAATTGAGAATCTTCCTCAAATTCAAATTTTTTATATATTTCTCCAAATATGAAAGTTGAGTCAAATCTAGATCTGAAATTCAAATTTCAGTTCTCAAACATTTCATAATGTAATTTGTCAAGAAACTTCTTGAAATGCATGAAAAGAACCATCTAAATGTACTCCTATATTCTATCCATACTAAAAGGACTTTCATATTTTCTTTTTTATTGAAAAAATCTACTCTGTATTATTTATACTAAATACTTCCCGTCCCAAATTAAACTATTCGTATATTATCACATGGTTAAATTTCATCATTTTTTAGATCTCTTTTTGTAACTAATTTGGTAAAATAACATAAGGAGGTCACCTCTTATTTTCTAAATTTTTTGATGTAGTTTTAATTTTAGAGTATGTAATTTTAGGACATGGAGTGATATATTCTGTATTTTTAACCCATACTAAGACTATAAGAGTGTTGACGCCGTATTTCATAGTGTTTTTTAGTAATATATTTCGGTATTATTTTTGCTATATATTATAGTCAAAATTTAAAAATGTTTTGATGAATGAATGGCTGACATATATGCAGGAGGCAGATTCTGCTTCTGCTGATGGAAAGAAGCAATCCCGTGCTTCCGGATCCACCAAGCGCTCCCGTGCTGCAGAGGTTCATAATCTCTCAGAAAGGGTATGCACTATATATGCACTCACTCACTCAAATGGAACTCTATTTTATTGATGCAGGAACTCATTCCCAGTTGTAGAATGAAAATTGAATAATGAATGTTTTATGCATTGATGCAGAGACGGCGAGATCGGATTAATGAGAAAATGAAAGCTCTCCAGGAACTCATTCCCCGTTGTAACAAGGTTTTGATTAATCCTCTCTTCCTCGGTTGCATAGTCGAATGTATATCGATTCATCGTTTTTTCACACTAATCGTGTTGTTTTATAAGTCTCCATCTTCTCCTTGATTTCAGTCGGACAAAGCATCAATGTTGGATGAAGCCATTGAGTATTTGAAATCACTGCAGTTGCAAGTCCAGGTATTCATTGCTTTGCAAGTTTGTATACAATTGCATGTCATTACAATAAAATTCCGAACAAGTAATCCGAATCGTGTGAGCGAACCAGCAGTACGATTTTGTTTTGGCAGATGATGTCGATGAGCCATGGATGTGGAATGATGCCAATGATGTACCCTGGGTTCCAGCAGTACATGCCAGCTGCTGCAATGAGTCTTGGGATGGGAATGGGGATGAACCCTCCGGTCTCCCCATTCCCAACCGTTCTCCCAACCCCACCCATCCCCAACGCTTCCCCTGCAACCCCTTTGGGTCCGAGGTTCCCCATCCCACCATACACTATGCCTCCACACCCCTTCCCCATGCCGGACCCCTCAAGAATGCAGGCCTCCAACCAAACGCCCGATCCCATGCTAAACCCCCTCGTCCCTCAGAACAACTCTTCCTCTAACCAAACGCCGTTCCCAATCCCCTCTGCAGAGGCTTTCCAGCATTTTCTTGGTCTTCACCACGCCCAGATCGCATCTCAAACCGTGAGTTTCTATCGTCTTAAATTAGTTGGACAAAAAAAAAAACCAAATTACCTCGTATGCCCCCTTCATTTTTTTTTAACTATTTACTTTTTCTCAGATGGTGGAACCGCTCGCTATTAACAAGCCTGCAGGAAGCAACAAAGACGTTGATAACCCAACGACCCATCAATATGGTAAAAACTTCCTCCACTTTTTTCTCCTGATTCATCGTCTTTCCATTAGCTTTGAGCCATTGAATTGGCGTTTATGTATGATATCATGACTCTCTTGTCTTTGCAGGATGATTTTTTCCCGAAGATCGCAAAGGCGTTTTCCCCATACTAAATTTTTGTAGTGTAAGCAGAAGAGGAACACAATTGAGACTCATCTGTCATATTTTACACAGATGTAATGTAACACAACTAACGTGTAATTAGTAAACAGATGTTGATTATGGTTATGATTATTATTGTTATAAGTATTGATCCCAGTTTAAGAATTATCCTGGGGCACTCATTTGAAAACAACTGCTTATGGAATGGAATAGATAATGCAGATCCAAACAGATCTCGATGTACAGATCGGCAAATTTTAATGCTGAAATCAGAAAATATTCTGTTTTACATGTTTGTGTTGCATCAATAACTGTAGATAAGAGGCCTCATAGAAAAGAAATACGTAGTAACAATATAAAAGAACATAGTCCTGCATTACTTAATGTTCTTGTATATCCAAATGAAGATTATCACAATATTATGAGGGTGTTTCTCAATGTTTATTGACTTATTGCCGACAAACAATTTTTAATTTATAAGTGGTTTATAATTTAAATATTCTTTGATATAGATATGATTTTTTTAGATTTTTTTAGTGGATATTCAACTGATATTTTAAAAAGTCAATTAGTGAAATTTAGGGGTATTGAATTTAGATTTTAAAAACATCATTTAAAATCTGAAAGTGTTGAATTTAAATTTTAAAACATCGGTTAAAATCTAATGATATTAAATACTCCGTAATCTATAGACTTTGAAAGATTTTTAGATTTTGAGGTTATTTTTCTAAAGAAAATTCATCTTATAGATCTGCGACAAACATCTAAAGATTTTAACGGATTTGGTTGTCTGAAACATGAAATAGCCGCTAAAATTTGGGGATCTAGATGTGCACAAAGATAGAAAAGAGCCGAATGATTTGCAATCGGCAAGGGACGCAAGGAGACAAACACCGAAACGGACCAGAAACACATGGGGACAAAGGACATAGGCACACGCGCCGGTGGAGGGGGTGGAGATGGGGAAGAACAAGAAGAAAGGGGAAATTAAAAAAAGAGGAGAAAGGAGGAGGGGAGGAAAAAGAGAAACAATAGGGGGTATATTCATACAATTTCGATCAGCTTCTAAGCACAGAGAAACATCCATTATATACGAGAGTCTAGCCTACACTATTCCTCAATCAAGGATATAAGCTCCTTAAAACAAGAGCTATCACATTAATATAATCAACACTCATTTTTTGAACAATAACAAAAAAAATAAACAGCTTTGGTCTTGCACCTTAGTCTACAATCCGGGACATGCTTAAGAAATGATCCTCATTCCTCAACGATTAATGATGGATAATATCTGCAAATTGATAACTCAACAAGTGTTAATTAACTGTGTGTCTTCCTGCAAAACCAAACCACAAAAAAAAGTTTACAAGCAGTCGATTTGGAGCCATTTTTCCAATACCTTCTGAGTGAGTACATAAAATTCTTCCTTCTTCATGGCTTTTTCAAGTTCCTATTAGTTGAACATTTCTCATATAGTTAATACAACCACTACAAACTCAGTAAAATCTCACAAGACAATAGCGCCTGAGGAGAGTAAGTATATATGCAGAACTTACCCTTACTTACAAGTAAAAAAAAGAGGAAGAAAAGGTAAATAAATTAAACAACATTGTATTTAGAACTTACATTCTCAGCCTCAGGAGAAGAATCTATATTGCATATAAGTTTCCGAAGCTCCTCGCTCCTTAATGCCTCAAATATTTCACTTGATGAAGCTTATGAACAAAAGATAATCACAAAAAAAAGATCATTTAATTTACTTCGCAAACTCATTTCGAATGAAGAGAAGGTTGTAGGAGAAGACGTCCGTTGGATATGCATACCAATAGACTCAAGCTGTGACTGATTTAGCTCCTCCCTTGGCTTGTCGACACACATTGGTTTGCCAACATGCAATGGTGGTACGGAAGCTGTTATACACGAAATATTTAATTTTATTGATATGTTGCCCAACAAGCTTTATCCAAGACCCCTTGATGTGTTTTTACACAAATAATTCTTATTTATAATATCATTTTTTGACAGAAAAATAAAAATCATAAGGGAGTTTAACGGAAGTAACTCCTATGCTATGTTTGGTTCATGGAATTTGGAAAGAAAAGAAGGGTTTCTCTCCTTTTTCTCACCAAAATGGAAGGGAATTTGTTTTCTTCATCTTACTTTGCTTTCTATTCTCATTTTCTTTTCCTTCCAATTTTCTTTTCTTTTCCTTACTTACCAACAAGAAACAACAATAACAACCCAGTTAGACCCGTGATGCATTTACTGGAATTACTTTGCAATGCTTCACAGAAAGTGAGAAACAATGAAAGCTTAATGTTCCATTTTTATATAGTCTATTATTTAACCAAAGCTAAAATATTGTAAAAAAGTTCTAGCTTTAGCCCCACTGCCGAAAATAAAACACTTGTTTAAATAAATAAATTTGTTTTTGAAGTTTGTTCAAATTTGTTTACGTAAAATAACAAAGTAACCCCACAAATGCAAACCAGACACACCAAATAACACAACAACATTGCAGCAATACATCCAAGAACACAACCAAAAGCAGTAACTAAATCTATTGTAGTATTAATAAAAAAATTCCACTGAAAATAAACAAATCTAAAGCAAAGCTTACCCAAATTTCCCTCTGAAGAAGATATCGGCTTTTCACAAGGAATTTCTGCAGAACTGTAACTGATTAAATAGTACAGTATAAAAAAGGTACTATAAATCAGAGGAAAAGTAGTTAAAGAAAGACATATTTAAAATCTCATGTGATGAAATCTTCCATGGATGATGAACCTTTGTGCTTCTTGAAACATACCAACGAACAGCTGCCAGAATTGAAATAAAGTGGTTTTTTTTTCATTTTTTTCTCCAAAAATTATTGCTAGAAATACAAAAGAAATAAAATTAAGCTTACTAGGGCATGACACAAATTGGGCATTTGTATTTAAACCGAGCTTCTTCGCAAATTCCACACTTTCTCTGCCCCATCTCTCTCTCTCTCTCTCTCTCCTCTGGTTTTCTGATTTTCTTCGCAAATTCTCGAGGTTGAAGAAACACAAATCAGAGCTTTAATTTGGGGTTTAAATATGGGCTTTTGAGCTATTTTTGGGCTTAATTGGGACATTCAGTTTGGGCTTTTTTACCGGGCCCATAAAAATCCTTTCTTTTGTCCCAAGAGAAGTAATTCCTATTCTACTCCCCAAACAAGTTTTCGATCTGCTATTTGCTTTTCCATACAGATCTCGTCTCTCTGCAATCTCTATCGTCTTCTCAAGAAGAGGAATCATGGGTCAAGGAACTCCCGGCGGTCTGAACCGGAACCTCCCCGGAGATCGTAAGAATGACGAAAAGAAGGATAAGAAGTTCGAGCCGGCGGCGCCGCCTGCTCGCGTCGGACGGAAGCAGCGAAAACAGAAGGGTCCCGAGGCTGCCGCTCGGCTTCCTGCCGTGACTCCGCTAACGAAGTGTAAACTTCGGCTCCTGAAGCTCGAACGGATCAAGGACTATCTGTTGATGGAGGAAGAGTTCGTGGCTAATCAGGAGCGGCTGAAGCCCCAGGAGGAGAAGACGGAGGAGGATCGATCCAAGGTCGATGATCTCAGGGGGTCACCGATGAGCGTCGGCAATCTGGAGGAGTTGATTGATGAGAACCACGCCATAGTTTCTTCTTCGGTGGGGCCGGAATACTATGTCTCTATTTTGTCCTTCGTTGATAAAGATCAGCTCGAGCCTGGATGTGCAATTTTGATGCACAATAAGGTAGCTATCCATATGATTAGTATATGTAAATCTTTCATGCTGATTTGGATTGGTTTGTGGTTGTTTAGTTATTGAGCCTAGGGTTTATTGGGGAAAACTGTATATTTTGGAAGATCTTTGGTATGTTGGGATTTCATTGAAGTTGGCATGAATGGTTAATGCTTAAATTGATTTTTAGGTTGTGATTCATGTGTTACTTGATAGAAGTTCTTAGAAGTAATGCTGAGATTATATCTTTTCAAAATAACCATTAGCTGTATGTTTCTGTGTCATGTACTTTGGTGCAAAATTATGTTATTCCAATGGAACTCTTGGAGGCTCTTAACTCATCTTATGGAGTCCTCTTGATCCTTTATTAATGACAGCACAAAATCTAACTTAGATCAACTGAGAAATACGAGAGCTTGTATTCGTTGTTAATTTATGCATTAATTTTACTAATATTTGAGCTAAAGTAATAGTTTCTAGGGCAGAAGTAGAGAACATGAGTTATTCAATTACTCTAATTTCTTTGAAATTGTTTTTCCAATATCCATCCTTTCTTTTTCTTTTTGGGGTATTTGTTTATATGATGAGCTTGGTGCTATTGCTTTAAGTTAATGAAATAGGAGGTATAACTTTGATGATATTTCTGCTGTTCCAGGTTCTCTCTGTTGTTGGTCTTCTTCAAGATGATGTTGATCCCATGGTTTCTGTGATGAAGGTTGAGAAGGCTCCTTTAGAATCTTATGCTGACATAGGTGGACTCGATGCCCAAATTCAGGAGATCAAGGAAGCAGTTGAGCTTCCATTAACACATCCCGAGTTGTATGAAGATATTGGTATTAGACCACCTAAAGGAGTCATTCTCTACGGAGAGCCTGGCACTGGAAAAACATTGCTTGCTAAGGTTTGCTTACAACTTGATGTTTGATTGGTTTAATGATACATGTAAGCTGGAAATATTGATTTTTTGACTGGATGAACGCAATTTAATAAAAGTAAAGTGGAAAGATGAATCAATGCACATAAGATAAATTGCCTCTGCAGCATTTACTCCATTTAGCTGGTTTGGATAGGTCTGTTATGCATTGTTCTTCTCTTCATTAGAGACCTGAGTGCTTTCAATTTGTATAATGCTTACATGTTTGTTCACCACTTGAAAAGAGTAGAATAAACTCCCAAGTCTTAACCATTTATGCTTGACCGTTGGAAAAAGTAATCTAATGGATTTCATGCTCTATGATACTCAGGCAGTTGCTAATTCCACTTCTGCCACCTTCTTGCGTGTTGTTGGAAGTGAACTGATACAAAAGTACTTGGGAGATGGTCCCAAATTGGTGAGAGAACTATTCAGGGTTGCCGATGATCTATCACCATCCATTGTCTTCATTGATGAAATCGATGCGGTTGGTACCAAAAGATACGACGCACACTCTGGGGGTGAGCGTGAGATTCAGCGCACCATGTTGGAACTGCTTAACCAGCTTGATGGTTTTGATTCAAGGGGAGATGTTAAGGTTATCCTCGCCACTAATAAGATTGAGAGCCTTGATCCTGCCCTGCTCCGTCCAGGTAGGATTGACCGGAAGATTGAATTTCCTCTCCCAGACATCAAAACGAGGCGAAGGATTTTCCAGGTAAAGCACACATTGCCTCACCTAAATGGTGCAAGCCCATATAATCCATCTGTTTTTTGTTTCTTTAGTGGCTTTTCCAGAAAGAGAAGAGTTGAGGGAAAATGATTTCCGAAGTCAGCGGAAAATGAGCCTTGTTTTGAGGAAAATGTTTCCGTTTTTTTCTTGCAAAATACATTTTGCACCCTTCTACTTCATAGATCAAAACTCACCATGTTACAAAAACTAGTTCTATTTTCCAAACTTTCAACCAATCACCAAAAAATGAGTTGATTTTCTTAGTCATTTTACATCTTTCAGAAATGGACTCTTAGTGTTGCTATTCTTTGTTGTCATTAGATACACACAGCAAGGATGACACTGGCGGATGATGTCAACTTAGAAGAGTTTGTGATGACCAAGGACGAGTTCTCCGGAGCAGATATCAAGGCCATTTGTACTGAAGCTGGACTGCTTGCTTTAAGAGAAAGGCGCATGAAGGTAAGTACTGTTCATCTTCTTGTTGACCGTTATACCCCTGACCATGATGGAAAAGAAACACACCATTGAATTTGGAATTTGCCAGGTAACGCATGCCGATTTCAAGAAAGCAAAGGACAAGGTGATGTTCAAGAAGAAAGAGGGAGTCCCCGAAGGGCTTTACATGTAGTAGTCTCATTCTCTTCACAAGTACTGTGACAGTTGATGGCCTTTTTTTTTGTTGTTGCTTCCTCTGGTTTGTTTAATTTGTGTGTTGACAACATAAGAACACAGCTCTGTCCCCTTTCCGGGAACGCTTTTCGTACGAAGGTTCCATTGCTCTGTCTCTCTTCTTATTACTCCCTCCGTCCCAATGTAGTCCGCTTTCTTGTTTTTTACGCCGTAAATTCTTATGAATTCTCTAAAATATCCTATAGATAAGGTATGAATACCATTGACATTAATGTGTCACAGTTTAATTATAAGGACTTGTTTGAGATTTAGAAAACGGGAGAAGTAAAAAAGAGGAATCCTATCTATAGGTCTACCCGTGTTACCTAAGAAAAGGTAAATTGAATTATAATAAGAGTGGGAAATATGATCAATAGAAGATAGATAAGGCTAGTTTTGTAGATCTTTTGATCTAGTTTTTAAATATATTTGTTATTTTTAAATTTTACACCATTTTAATATAAAATGATTTGAAAATAAAATTAGACATACATTGTAAACTGAATAGACGATTTAAATTGCAACAGAAGTAGTATGAAATTATTGAATGTCTATATATTACTGCAAGTATTCTTTAACTTGTAGATGTGGGTTCGAGTTCGAGCCATGTGGCACGGGACATTTTTAGTTAATAGAAATCACTGTAATTAGGACTAAAACATTGATAAAAGTATTGAAATATGATTTTTATGTTTTTTATGTTTTTTATGTTTCCGAAATAGGACTTCGCACAGTGTTAATGTGACAATGTACATGTGTACATTACTATATTTTTGGTACTGTGCATGATCATGTTTGGTAATATAAGTGCATTTTAATTCCTATTTTGGAAATAAAAACAGAAAGCCTTATTTTGGTATATTTTCAATGTTTTACTCATACTTTTGTCTTTTTCTCTTTAGTTAAAGATAAGAAAAATTTGTTGATTAGCTCTTATATTTTGGTTAAAACTATAATTTTTTTTTACCTTTAATAGAATACTTTTAATAGCGAATATTTTTTGTAACTTTGATTCATGATAATGAAATATTACTCAGAAGCATATATTAACGCTCTAAATTTAAAATGAACTTATGACTCGGAAAAGACTTAAATATCTTTATTTTTTTAATCTTATTTTCAATTAGAATATTTTTAAAAACTTATACTGTACTAGAAGATAAAAACATAACATTTGGAAAAAACTACTCCGTGTAGCTTTTAGGCTCCGTTTCGTTCAACTTATTTTTTCTGATCTGATCTGATTTTAATAAGTTCTGATCTGATCTGATTGGATCTGATCTGATTAGATCTGATTAGATCTGATCTGACCTGATTGGATCTGATCTGATCTGATTGGATCTGATCTGATCTGATTGGATCTGATCTGATCTGATTGGTTATGATCTGATCTGATCTGATCTGATCGGTTCTGATTTGATTGAAAATTGTAATGATAATTCATATTATAATATAATCAATATTTTTTTATGATTATTTTTTAATGAAACAAAATTAATTAACTCATATATTAGAATAATCATTCATATTATAATGTAATAATATTTTTATTTTATGATTTTTTAATGAATAATATTGATTTAATATTTTAATAATTAGTTTATATAAACATTAGAATAATTATTTAATTTATATATGCACTAAAATGTTATTTAATATAGATAATCAATGTTATTAATAATCATTAATATTTTTATTAAAATATTACATCCTTATATGATCAATGTTAAGCAAAGAAATAATACATTTTTCATTAATAATTAAAGATTACTTTCTCGGGTTTCTATTTAGCTTGTTTCTAAAGTTTATTATTTTTCATTTTTAAGAAAACAATTGTGATTCATATCATTTATTTTAGTCTACATAAATTATAATCACACAAAAAGTTTCATGTTCTTTCTTCTTATATTTTTTAAATAGAATTAAATTTATTTTTTAAAAGAACCGTATCAAGTGAAACAAGTAAAAAATATGGAATTTAAAAAGTAAGGAGTAATAAAGATATTGATAATGATAGTAGTAGTAGTAGTAGTAGTAGTAGTAGTAGTAGTAGTAGTAGTAGTAATAATAATAATAATAGTAATAATAATAATAATAATAATAATAATAATAATTCTTATTTGGATCTGATCTAGTCTGATCTGATCTGATTGGATCTGTTTGATCTGATTAGATCTGATCTGATTGGATCTGATCTGATCTGATTAGATCTGATCTGATCTGATCTGATTGGTTCTGATCTGATCTGATGTGATCTGATTGGTTCTGATCTGAACTGATATGATATGATCTGATCCGATCTGATCTGATTTTAATAAGATTAAGAAAAAAGCAGAAAAAATAAGTTGAACGGAACGGGACCTTAGTCTTAAAGTTAATACGGACTATGAAACTTCAAAGATTATATTATATAACTATATCGGAAAAAAATATTTTAAAAAAATAAAATCAAACCAGTCCACCATTCCGGATCAAAATTTGGTGAATCGGACCAGACCGGAAAAAGACCGAGTAAAGAAAAATTAAGAAATGAAGACCGGAACCGAATAATACACATCCCTAGTGTGATGTGTATAAATACAGTCCGCCTTTCCGGATTGAAATCTGGTGAATCGGACCACGCCCAATAGCCATATTTATCCCAATTACTCCCTCCGTCCCGGAGTTTTTGTCCACTTTTGACTTTTCGAACAGTTTATCTAAGTACTTTGACCTATCAAATTCTCTCAATGTGTAAGCCTAAATATAGTCATGTGTGATCTTGTTTGATTTATCTTAACATATAGATTATTAAAATATAATTTCTATAATTTTTTAATATACAAATTACAAGATAAAATGGATTTAAAAAGTGCATTGGATGGTGTGTAAAAATGAAAGTGGACAAATATTCTGGGACGAGGTAGTACTCAATTAGCAATCCAAGTGCGTGAACACGTGGCCTCTTTTTCTCCACCCATGTTTATACTGTAAAATTTGTAACCAAGTAAAAACTGGGAGATGGCTCTGGGAAAAGGCTGTGAAGCGGACGATATACACTCTATATTGCTACAGTAATTATTATTTTTGTTTCTTTACCTTGCAACTGCTGCTGGAAGGTAAGTTTTTCATCTTCTTTGATTCCATTAAGGATTTAATTTAATTTCCTTTTCTTCTTCGATTTATGCTGTTGTGCTATTACTTTAATTAGGAAAATTAACCTCGAGTAATGTATACAATTTTCTTTTAGGAAAATGCATAAACTAAAGGAGGTTTGGTTTTAATGTTATGTGATTGTTATGAGATAAAAATTTTTCTTAATTTGGTTTCCTACCATCCTAGACTCAACAAAATAAGAATTTTTATTTATAGGAGATCGAAGAAACTATTAACGATTAGAAAATGTTTGAAAAAGAGCACACAAATGAGGAAACCTTTCAAAAAAAAGAAGCAAAAATGTAATTCATACATTGAAAAAATATTTACACTCCAAAATGTAAAAGTGACTTTTTAATAGAAATGAGAATTTTTTTTTGGGACAAATGAAAAAAACGTAAGGAGATGGATTTTTAGAGACAGAGAGAGTACTTAATTATTCAATGCTATTTTTCTTTATTCAATGCTATTCTGCTTATTAACTCAAGAAAATAGCTAGCTATTCAAGCTAATGTAGGTAAGGAGGTCAAATTTGTACTAAATAATACTCCCTTCGTCTCAAAGTGATTTTCTCATCTGACTTTTCATGTTCCAAGTCTGTAAACTTTGACTATTTTCCAATGTATTGACTAAAATTTTTTATTTTCTAAATAGTGTTTGAGCAATGTTCAGTAGCAAAAACAATGTTGTCTATCTAGTATGGCGGTGGATATTTACTTTGAATAATGTCTAGTGGTAGTTGATGTTTACTTGAACAATGTCCAATGGAAATTGAACAATAATACTCCGTACTACATTAGAAAATTAAAACATATGAAACTACATTGAGAAATTCACTATGTTTTAGTAATATAAAGATAAATTTTTCATTATGAATCCTTTCAAGGCAATACAATGCCGGATTAGACCTCCAAAAAACTAAGGAATGATCTCCTTCACTTCTTTGCAACCCCATTAGACCTCCAAAAAACTAAGCAGTACGCTTTTTTCTGTTACATAGTAGTTTGTGTTTCTTGCAATTTTTTATATTTCTTGGCGGAGTGCATCGGAGTTTATGTATGATAAAAAATACCTTTAAAACTAAGGAAAATTTTTTGCCATACTATGATTATACCGGCAATATTACATGAAACAGAGAGTTGGACAGCAAAGAACATCCACACAAGATTCATTAGTGTGGTCGAAATGGAGATATATGCTTCGATGGAAGAACGATCATACACATATGGATAAAATAAGGAACGAATATACGAGAGCAAAAGTTACATTGGAGTTGTCTTAAGTGGTTTGGGCATGCATGTGAAGAGAAGACCAATAGAGCATTTGGTGAAAAGAGTAGATCAAATGGTGAATAGACATGACTAGCTAGAGGAGAAGAGGTATGTGGAAAGAAGACTAATAGAGCATTTGGTAAGAATTGATCAAATGGTGAATGGAAGAATTGTGGTAGACCTAAGAAGACTTGGCACGAAATCCTCTAGTAGACCTTCGCGCTTTGCGTGAATGATCTCACTGCTGAAAGGGAAATTGTTGTTGTATTGGGCACCAAAATGCACATCCACATAAAATGAAAAAATGAAAACGAAACTGTTTAAAAAAAAAGGAGCATATAGAAAAGAAGAATTGGCCACATATATTTATATGATAAATAAAGGTTGGTACATACATAAATCATAAATGGATATACGATGGGGGCACTTCACATTGATGGTCTCCACTACATGCACCATCACACCAATGAAAACGAAACAAAGATCGATACACAAAACATAATGGAACCCCAAACTCAAACACCAATGCATGGCCAGGCCAATTCTCTACTACACATAACTATGCCATTTTTAATTGGCTTCACACACACACACATATATGTTTATTATCAGTTGGAGCTAGCATAAACTCCTCCTCTTAGGTGCTTTCCGCCGCCTGCACAGTCCCCTTGATCTGCTGCTGCCCCTTGCTCCCGAGCTCCGCCGCCTTCTCCTTGAATCCCTGCGCCGCAACCGCCAGTTTCTCCTTCACATAGTTGATCTTGTCTTCTCCCACCGGGTGCTTCCCCGTCATGTACCTACAAATTAATCAATGAATCAAAGGGCATGCGCATTATATTCTCAGAGAGAGAAAAGAAAGGGTTCTTTATATTTATCCATTGTGTTTACATGTACATCCAGTAGAAGATGAAGGCGGAAGTGGCGAGGAAGGCTACGGAGGCGACGAGCCCGGCAAGGATGAGGAAGGCGGTGAGTGCGGCGGGGATGAGGACGGGGCTGAAGATGAGGAGCAATGGGGTGGCGATGACGAGGCCGATGATGGTGGCCACAAGGGTGACGCCGGAGAGGACCATGAGGGAGCCGCCCACGGTGGCGGCGGTGGCGGTCTTGGCCACCTGGTAGGAGAGCTTCTGGTCGTTGCGGCCGGGTTGTTGTTGTTGTTGGGTCGTAGTCATGGAGGCCATTTTTAGTTATTCTTTGGGTATTATTCTCTACTGATCGAATGAGCGAAGGACTTTTAAGTTTTAATTGTGAGGAAAGTGAAACGAGAAAGGTGTGAATATATAGGGGTGATGGAGGGGGGTCACGTGTCCGCTTGCATGCAGGGGAGGCTTTCTTTGCTTGACACGAGTTATTTCTTTTCGGTGGGCGGAGAGAGATATGAGAGGGGCGAAGTCTCCGAGGGGCGAGAGTATATATGTATAGGTAACTCCTATACGAGTATATATTTATGGTGGAAAGTGCTATTTTAATCCCAACATTTGAACTCCAAGGTTTAATCCCAGTCTTACAGATATTACAGAAGATGTTACATATATTTGACATTATCACTCGAAACCTAGCTACTCGGGTGTGAAGAGCATGGTCGCGTAGGAAGCACAGTAGGGTTAATTGTTGAGTCGTGGATAGACTGCTCACCTACGGGAGATCACTCGGGTAGAAGTCTAAGACTTTAGATAATTACAAGTGCAATTGATCACTAATGACAGGCCAGATCTGATTAGACACGGGTGACCTTGTCAAACTAGGGTTCAATGCACTAATAGATCTGATCGGAAACATTCCCCTTAACATTATAAGCCAAAAGGGGACAAACACAGAATGTATTACAAGAGATAATTAAAGATGCAATGAAAACGCTATAGGACGTGGCGAGGCATGAGCACACATGGCAATGTACCTTAGTTTTTACTATAAGTATGCTTGTAAACCCTCATTGAAGAAGATTCGAATTCTATCTCTCTGAGTGCCTCGTAAACTCTTGCTTATAATATTCTCACTGCCTTAATAGCAATTACGCTATGTGCGATCCCATCCACAGTCTTGCTGTCACCTTATACGTTCAATGTGTTAGTTAGTTTCTCGACTTAACTCATCCACCTAGGCTCAATCTAGAGCTTTGTTGTCCCAGTAGCTAATTTATTAGACCATCAGAATCCATTTTATTAATAGAACCCACTTTCGTCAAAAACTTGGCTAGCTATATCTTTTTAGGCAACATGTTCAATTGCCATAGATTCATAACTAAGTTGTTCAGAAACAAAGTGACAATCGGTAACACAACATGTTTCATGTGCTTGTGAAAGACTATATTTTTAGTGAGATAGATAGCATACTGATTATCACAAAAAAAGGGTGGCAGCGTAGTAGCACGTAGGTCAATCAAGATGTAAGTCAGCCACATAACTTCTGATGTTGTAGCAAATAAGACGTTGTACTCGGGTTTAGTGGAAGATTTGGAGACCCGTACTTGCTTTTCTGTACTCCAAGAGGCCAGATTATCCTCAAGATATATGAAATATCCTGCACTAGAGCGAATATCATATAAAGATCATTTTCCCAATATGAAAATCTTATTTAGTAGGGCTATGCATCTGTAGAGCAAAAAAGTTAACGGCATACTGAATATCTGGTTGCATAATTACCGTCAAATACTGAAACCACAAAGAAGACTTCAGAATAGGCGTGGATTGTATCAACGACGCCATTAGTAGATGAGATATAATGGATTGGCGTGGTGTCGTGGTGCATGTATCCACCCCTGATCTTTAGACAAGCTCACGAGCATACTAAAATTACTGAAAAGGGATATGATAATTAATGAAAAGGGATATGATGAGAACTGTACTCAACCTCCAAGCCCAAAAACTATTTGAGAGGACCTAGCTAGCTATAGATTTTTCATCTGAAATTCTTGATGCATACTTTGAATAAAAACATGAATTAAGACCCATTAATAACAATATCATCAACATATGATTATGATGATAACAATATAAGAGTGCCTTGAGAGCAATGTTTCTTAAAGAGACTTGTGTCATGCATGCATGAAGTTGAGTCAGCTCATTGTGTAGAAAGACGATAGAGACTTCCCATTGAAAGAGTGGTCAGCTGTAATGCATTGTCAAGGAAAGCACGACATGAATCATCTACTGTTAGACAACCAGTCTGAAAGTTCCAAAATAGTCATCAGGACCATATTCTTGATCGAGCATATAGCGTTTTGCAACAAGGTGAGCCATTTGACTTGTTCATCTTGGAGATTCTCATCATATTTTGTCCGATCCTTAGAGTTTGATACGTAGCCATTTTGACTTGTTCATCTCTTTCATGAGTAGTTTCCAGAATTTCCTAGGCCTTCTTTGCACCTTAGACACATTCAGTTATAAGTCTATACAGGGAGCTAATGTCCGAAAATAATACTACTCCTTATTTCTCTCCTTATTTCAGTTGTTAATTATATTACTTCCCATCTCCTCATTTATTACATTCTACCCACCTCTTTTAACATTTTCACCCACCACCATTATTAGTGAATGTAAAGTAGACATTCTTTTTATTTTATCTTTAAAATTAAAATGCATGAAAAGTAAACTTTGATTAATTTATTCGGCGACAGAGAGAGAGTATTAGTCATGCACAAATGTAACAAAGCAAGATAAAATTAAAGTTATTTTGGCTCGCCATGCACATATGGATAATGGAATTGAACAAGCTAGCTAGCCATAATAGCTAAACTACAACAACTGATGATGGAATTAACGAAGTGCAGAAACAAGTAAACAGCCACTAATGTGACATAACAAATTAAACGCCTTCCAAACATGACTCAACGAACAAACACACACACACACACACATCTAAACCAAAACAATTATACCCAAATACAGTAATTAATTAACTAAAACCACCACCAACTGATTCTTCAAACGCGCGCGCCCGCCCTCTTCACGGAAGTGGGAGGTCTCCGGCACCACCGCCAACGCCGCCACCGAGACCTCCACCAAGCCCAGCACCGCCACCAAAACCCGGCAGGGCACTTCCTCCACCGAGCCCAGCACCGCCACCGAATCCTCCACCGAGCCCAGCGCCGCCACCGAGGCCGCCACCTCCCCCGAGGTCACCGCCCAAGCCGCCGCCGCCGACAATGCCGCCAAAGGGGAGCCCGCCTCTTCCGATTCCGCTCATGCCACCGACCCCGCCGTACGAGACGACGTTCTTCTGGTCGTCGAATGGCGCTTGTCTGGCGGCGCTTGCAGCTGAGACTGCAAGTGCCACCAGAAACAAAGCAATGCTCAACTTGTTATGTGCCATTTTTTCCTCCTTTTTTGCCCTTGGTGTCCAATATAGATTCTTGGGTTACTTTCTTTTTTTACCTTTGATACAATGAGGTTTTGAGGAGTGTTATATATTTATAGAGGCAGAAATATGATGAGATGGGTGAAATTTAATTGTTACTGTGCATAGACAGGTAGAAACATTGAATGAAGAAGTTATGGCTTTGAAGACTTCCAAGACTAGCTCCAGCTGCCAGCTTAATTAGAGGGTGTGTTTAGGGTTTGTTTTGACAAAGTAGTTTTAAAAACATCTCGTAAATGTGTCTTTAGCTTTTGCTTCTTTATTTGTCTCAAAAGATCAAAATAAACCTATGGGAGTGAAAGCCTCTTCTTGCCCTTAAACTTCTTCTTTTGTGTGGAGTTTCCTTAATTAGCTTCCTTGTTCAATTCCTCTAGGAGCTAGTGTAGGGTGTTGATCCTTTCTATTTACTCCCTTTGTCCGGATTTAAACTTCTCATTTGACTTTTTATCGTCTCCAACGTATCACTTTGACTATTAATATCACGCATATACCAAAACAGAATAGATTTTTTTTATTATCGAGATCAAAATTTATAAATTTTGAACAAGAAAAGTCAAATGTATGTAAAGATTAAATACGATCGGTGGAAGTAACTTAAAAGCAACATTAATTTTCGTGATGTCTAAAAATAAAAATATGAAATTCATATTTTAGTTGTTAGGATTTCTTATTATATTGTCTTAATAAGAGAGTCCATGCGTAGCTTCTAGCTACAGGGCAAGACTCAAAATTCAAAGGAAGCAATAAGAGCACCCAACATGTACCATCTCGCAATGCCGCAGCACATTAAATTGCATGGCAGTGAAACAATTGATACCACTGTGTAAGTTGAAGTTAAATACTCAATAAATATAGGACTTGTTTGGAAATAGCGTTACTTAGATATTAGCGTTAGCGTTTTGAAAAGACTATTTATGAACAACTTTAGGGTTAGCCTTTTCGAAGTTGATCTGTACCGTTAAAATTTTATCCAAAATACTAACGCTAATCGAAAATGTTGTTTCCAAACTAGCCCTTGATATTTTAGAGCCAAAATTTATTTGTGTTGAGCTTTTCATATTAAAAAAAGATTTCTTTATATTTATCTTTGTGATTTTTTTTGAAATTTATTTGATTATATTGACATATATGCAAAGTAAATTTGATATAATTGATGATTAAATTAAAGTTCATTTAGTTTTAGAGTAATTTATCTAAATAGAACTAAAACATAATGACTTTCTCAATATAAGACCTTATGTTTTTATTTCTCAATGTAAGACCATTGGTCTTTATCTATTAGTCATTATTCAACTAATAAATGTCCAACATCACTCGGACATTATTCTTCTCACTAGTCATTATTAAGTTCTATTTAGAGAATAAAAAAGTTTAAGTCCTACATTAGAAAATGACCTATGTTTTAGTCTTATTCAATGCAAATTTCACTTAGTTTTACTCAAAAAAAACAAACTAGATATATACTCTAGGAAATATGGAGTATCAACTTTGTACTTTTCACAAAATACTTCTATACTATTCAACATATATATATATATTTTTAAATTTCATAAGAAAATGTTCAGTTTTTTTTTGGGATACATAGATGGAGTTCATAACATAGTGACACCTATAAGGTCCGTACTGTGTAGAATTTATGTCTCTAGAGAAAAAAAAGAAACAAATTAATTACTCCATCCATCTCGTTGAACTTTTTCATGTTTGAATTTGTTGGAGAAAAACACATGTTGGAGAAATTCATGTTTCAATATTTTTAACCCAAAATTGAAAATATAACTGATAAAAATCAAAAAAAATAAGAAATGTCAGTACACAATAGACTCATATACAAACATAAACATCTTATTTTGACATAATTTTTATATTTTTTATTTATATAGATTTCATTTCAATTTTTTTTAGTCAAACTCAAACACAATATATGAATAAATGATAACGTACTAATAATTCGGGTGAACATTTTAAGGCACTGTTCTTTCGAATTGAAATTTCAGGTATAGATGTTGGAAGAAATTGGAAAATATTGGAAAATATTGGACGGGGTTATTGGAAAATATTCGAAGAATTTAAGAGTTAAAAAGTCACTCAATTGAATAATTAACCAAATACATATATAAGAAAATTCTAATTTTGAAAAAAAGAATTCATCATTGTTTGCGTTTGATGTCGTATGTTATAAATTTAGATATATAATAGAATTTTTATATTCGTCATATATAAATACATTTTTAAAGTCGTTGTTGGAAAAAATTGAAAGAAGTTGGAAAGAACTGGAAAGACTAAAAGAGTGAAGAAACTGGAAGAAGTTGGAAATAGGAAGTTAAGTTTTCTAACTCAAATGAATAGAGCCTTAGTTGGCATTTTTTGTAAATATTGTACGCATTTTTATACTTCTATAATAAACTTTTACTCCCTCCGTCCCAAAAAGCCCGTCACGTTTCAAAAAATTGTATTCCTAAAAGTCATTACCATTTCTATTAAAAAATCACTTTCACCTCTTACTTTTTCAAACCTTAATTATCACATCATACATTTTTCCTAATAGTCTATACATCACATCCTACTTTTACCCATCACATCAAGGGTATATTTGAAAAATCAACACAAAATTATCTCTCTTATTTTACTACTTTAGTCCAAATGTCCCTATCTTTATGGGACGGATGGAGTATTTAGTACGGAACAAGTTTTTACAATGCTTTAATTTCATATTACTCCATATACTACTCCCTCCGTCCCGCAAAAAAGTTCCCATTTTGAATAGTATTTAGTCAAATATTTACACGTTTTGACTACAGATTGTGAGAAAGGTATATTGAATTATAAAATAAATTTAATATAATTGGATTCATCTTAGGATCCAGTTTTGATATCTCAAATTTTTTAACATTTCTTTATTTAGATTATATTTAATTTATGGTCAAAGCGTGTAACTGTTTGACCAAAAATACATCCAAATGGAAACTTTTTTGTGGGACGGAGGGAGTATGTTTTTTCCAATTACTATTCTGTGGCAACCTTTTAAATAAACAATACCAAAAAAATTGTCAAAAATTTAAAAAAGGGGAGTACGCGTCACTGCCTGACTGGCCCCCGTACAATTAAAAAAACACGGTAGTAAATGTAGTTGCAGGTGGGTAGTTTAGTGCAGGTAAATTCTCTTCAACTTTCAGCCAATCCTGGATTGCCACTTGCCCATCTTTAGGAAATATGAACAAAAAGAAAAATAATGATAAAAGAGAATTAATTTTTCTTCGTTGAAAAATGAAGTAAAATAAGGAGCAAAGTTAAGTACAGTACATTGTTATTATAGAATGGGATAGAGATTATCAGATTAAATTATATTGTACTTCTATTGAACCATATTAAAAGATTTGAATATATTCAATTATTTAATTCAAATTAAAAATTTGTATACTTACTATTTTTTGTTTCAATTTTAAATGTTGATGCTCTCTTCATTTCTTTGTAAACCCTTGTTTGGATAATTGTCAGGGAAGAAACAAAGGTGAAAAAATTATTTTCCCTCTTCTTGTTTGGATCTATTAAAGTAGAAGGAAAATAAATCTATTCTATTTTTTGATTAATAGGGTAAATGTAGAATAATTTAATAATTTAAAGTTTTAAACTTTCATCCCATTTTAGGAGGAAAAGTAATGAAGGAAAATAAAAGTTATTTTCCATCCTCCACATTTTTCCTTCACCTTCTCAACCACATTATATGCACTCACCCTTATATTTTTCACCCTTTATTTTCTTTCTATTCTTATTTTCCCTCTCTCAAATAAAGGGCAAGTGTCTAATTCGCTTTGTGTCGAACATTGAGAGAAAAAAAGACAAAAGTAAGAGGAAAACATATAAAATATACTAAAATTTGAGTTTCATGTTATTCTTTTTTTCCTTCTCAAAACGGGAGTTAAAATGCATATAAAAATAATACAATGCCAACCACGCAAATATATAACACTAGAAAGTATTGTGAACTGTCCATATACAATGTCACATTTTCACAGTGCAAACTCCTATTTTGGAGATAAAAACATTGAGCTCCTCTTTTAATAATTTTTTTTATGTTTTACTCTTATTTAGGTGATTTTTTTCAAGTGTTTGACTAACTATATATAAAATATACAATAAGTTAAAATATAAAATTATATCAAATTATTGGTATCGAACAATATTTTTAATTTGTTATTTTAAATATTTCTGGCTAATTAATACTCCCTTCGTCCCAAAAAGTCTTTCCTGTTTCATTTTTTGCGCATCCCATAAAACACTTCTATCCCGCCTTGAATGCCAAAAAAACTTTCAAAATAACTTCTACCCACAATAAAGAAGAAATTTTGTAAATTTTAGGCATTTTAGATGTCGGTAGAAGTGTTTTATGGGATGCGCAAAAAATGAAACAAGAAAGACTTTTTGGGACGGATGGAATATATTACAAGAGATATTGTTGTTCAAACATTAGGCTCGAAAAGGGAACTCGACAATTAAAAAGAAACAATGAATACTTCTTAACACTACCCTTCAAATGGACAACCAAGTCATTTTGATTATAATTGGTTGTTCACTTGCAAATGAATTCTCATCTATTGAATATTTTTTTAGCACCAACACCTAAAGGACCACGAGTCGCTGGATATGGACTTCTAGACAGGCAATCAGGTTAAACGACTCACAAGTCGCTGAGTATATGTTCTACACGGAGTAGCACCAACTTGTGAATATATTTCGATAATTCTATATAAATATTTTTTGCAAAACAACATTACATTAGTTGTGAAAATGACATAGTAACTTTTTCTCTAGAATGGAACTTTTATTTTTATAACTCACTACATTTTAAAGAAATTGTCCTAAATAGAAATAAAACATAGAGAAAGTACTAAAATAAGAGTTCCATGTTTTTATTCTCTAAACTGTGGTATGTGATATTGTACATATGCATTTTATTCTACTTTTTCGTAATGTACATAGTCGTGATTGGTAATGTAAATACCTTTTAACTTCTATTTTGGGAGTAAAAACATAGATATCCTATTTTGGTATATTTCTAATAATTTACTACTACTTTAATCTTTTTCCCCACTTTTTTGTTGTATTGCAATTTTTTCATGGACAACACTCCGAAACGTTTGTCGATAATCATTTATTACCCTTATTATATTTTCTTAAATGGCAACTACAAAACTTTTGATTTTTTTCGGTAAATCAGTACGATTTTTCCTCAAAATAATAATTCAAAAGATGTGAATATGGCACAATCCCCCCCCCAATGTCACTAATTATTTCTATAACTCACCACGACTTTTTTGCAATTCAATTTCTTTCTCGAGCGATACTATTAATTATTTTTCGATAATCCAATACTATATTTTTGGTAATTTCTCTAGAACAGAATACAAAATTTGTAAATCGTTATTTTTTTCAAAAAAAAATGAGGCAAATCTCTAACAAGAGTGTATTATTATATTTTTAAAAACATAAATTGTAAATTTAATATTAAAAAAACAAAAAAGTAAATTTGTCTACAATAATATCACCTTTAATTTATTTGCGAAAAATATGCATTTTTAAAAAATTCGTTAAGTGGTTGTTAGCTTCTTAACGGCGATTCAAAACTCGCACAGGTGCGGAAAAGTGTGATTATTTCCTCCGATAGTGGAAAGTGAGATTATTTTTTTAGAAAATGTGAAAAAGTGAAATAATTTAACGGTATGTTTGAGAACATGGATTTGGATTTCAAATCCGAATTTGACCCAAATTCCATGTTTGAAAAACTTAAAAATTTTAAATTTGAATTTAAATCAAATTCTTCTTATTCATCACAAAGCTTAATTTAAAATTCATACAACTTCCTTTGTCATTTTAAATTTAACATTTCAAATTTTAGAATCAAAATACATGAATACAAATGAACTAGGAATTAAGGAAACCATGCCGGTACACCCGTATGGTGTATGGGGTTAGGTATCGCCGTGCAGCGACGGGACTCTAGAAACTATGGTTCGACGGTTCCGATTTGGACCCATGACTTCTTTCTAAATCCGTTGGCCTAATGACTTTGAATTTTCTCAATTCCATTTCAAATTCTCATTTTGTACGTTGACAGCCGGGCGATCCAAGAAGTATTTATGCCTTCCTCCATCGCGTTCTGGTTGTGTATTCATACGCAGTTATTGATCTGAACATATCAGAAAGCAATCGAATAATAAGGGTTTTCAGCAACAATGGTGAGTTCGACTGCTGGCCTTGTCCTTTCTTGCAACGGTGCGGCGATTTCCTCTTCTTTTATTTATTCTCTTCTTTTATTTATTTATTGCACCTTTTTCTGCTGTGGTGTGGATATGAAAATGAATGTGAATTGATGGGCCGCCCGCCCGGCGGTGATTATTTGCGGTGGCAGCGGCGATTGCATGGGAAGCGGGGAAGCCACTGGTGATTCAGACGGTGGAGGTTGCGCCGCCACAGGCCATGGAGGTCAGGATCAAGATCAAGTACACCTCCCTTTGTCACACTGACCTCTATTTCTGGGAAGCCAAGGTCACTCTCCTTCCAATTCCTACTATGTAGTGTAATATACAGAGTATCATGGCTGAATTTAGAATTCTGATATTCCAATCCGAAACCAATTGGCCATAGGAAAGTAACCCACAATCGTGTGTAAAACTATGATTTTGGTTCATGTGTAGCCGATGTGAAATCGATTTAGGATTGAATTAGCATATGAAATACCATTTCTGGAATAGAAGATTACATTGGATTGATTGAAACTATGGGGTTTTCAGGGACAAACGCCACTCTTTCCTCGCATATTTGGTCATGAAGCAGCAGGGTAAAATCAATTTAATCAATCTTTTCGTATGCGTTAGAATAGCTGTTTCAGTTCAAACCTTCAATTGGTGTTCATTTGTGCGTGTTGAAATCGGAACCAGAGTAGTGGAGAGTGTGGGTGATGGGGTGGAAGACCTCCGGGTTGGGGACCACGTGCTTCCGGTATTCACTGGCGAATGCGGGGAATGTGCGCACTGTAAATCCGAGGAAAGCAACATGTGTGATCTGCTAAGGATAAACACGGACAGAGGAGTGATGCTGAGTGATGGAAACTCAAGGTTTTCTATCGATGGTAAACCCATAAACCATTTCTTAGGCACCTCGACTTTCAGCGAGTACACAGTTGTGCATTCAGGCTGCCTTGCTAAGATCAATCCACTAGCTCCACTTGACAAAGTCTGTATTCTAAGCTGTGGAGTCTCCACAGGTAGTAATAATAGACATACATGATTCACCTTCGTAATCGTCATTACCAATTAGTATAAGATTATCGCAAACATGTGTGTGATTTCTTTTATATCAAATGTGCAGGACTAGGTGCAACTCTGAATGTGGCTAAGCCCAAAAAGGGATCTTCTATTGCCATATTTGGTCTAGGAGCTGTTGGCCTTGCTGTAAGTTAAATGTGGAGCATTTGCATTCTATGGTTGCTTTAACCATTTACTATAAACTATAACACGATGTTTGGTTTAAGAAACTTGAAAGGGAAAAGAAAAGAAAATGAGATGGAAAACAGTTTTTCATGTTTGGTTAGAGAGGAAAAGAAAAGAAAAGTGAAAGAAAAAGAAAATGAGAAGGAAAATGTACTAAGAGAAGAGAAAACTAAATTCCTCCCGGTTTGCTGAGGAAAATGAGAGAAACCCATTTTATTTTATTTTCCTTCTAAATTCTTTGAACCAAACATAGTGTAAATGATTGAGGAAGTGGGACATTAGGTTCCCGTCATCGTTGTCTCTTTGTCACAACACTTAAACCTTGAAACAATGCCACAGAAAATTGATTATCTTTTTTTTAAAAAAAGTTTTTAAAAAATAGTTTCTCGTGCTCTTAATTTCTTATTGTCTGAATAGGCTGCAGAAGGTGCACGAATTGCTGGGGCATCGAGAATCATTGGTGTTGATTTTAATCCTAAAAGATTCGAGGAAGGTAGACATTCTAATTCCCCAACATGCTAATAATGTTTTTTTGGAAATGACCAGATCAAGCACCATAACCTTGTATAGTTGTATTTGTTTGTGTTCTTCATATTCATAGCCAAGAAATTTGGGGTGAATGAGTTTGTGAATCCCAAGGAGCATGATAAACCAGTTCAACAGGTACACTTTTCATCTTCCTTTATAAGCTTAATTACCCTTTGTAAATTAAGAACAAAGGCCTTCTACTCCCTACATACTAATTTGGGGATTACCCGTTCCGCCCTCCATTGCTCCACAGGTACTCACAGAAATGACAAATGGTGGTGTGGATAGGAGCGTGGAGTGCACGGGTAATATCGATGCTATGATCGCTGCTTTCGAATGTGTTCATGATGTAAGTTTTATAAGCAACTTCCTTTACATGCAATAGTTAGCTACTAGAGAGTTTTGATGGTTTCTTGATCTGTGTGTTTAGGGATGGGGCGTTGCTGTCCTAGTTGGTGTCCCTAACAAGGATGATGTCTTCATGACCAAGCCCGTGAACTTGCTAAACGAGCGGACCCTTAAAGGAACATTCTTTGGTAACTATAAACCAAGGACTGATCTTCCATCTGTTGTTGATATGTACATGGACAAGGTAATGACTAATAATCATAAATAGTACCAGGTTTTGTTTTCTTGATGCTTTTCAAAAGTAGTGAAAACAAAAGCAGAACAAAGATACAAGAAAATCACCAAATGACAGCTATGTTATCATAGAACTTTGTTGAATTCTTGCAGAAACTGGAGGTGGAGAAGTTTATAACTCACCGCGTTCCGTTCTCCGATATCAACAAAGCATTTGAGTACATGTTGAGAGGGGAAGGACTGAGGTGCATAATCAGCATGGAAGATTAATTAGTGTTCATGGCTTGGCTTCATACTATACAACAAACTTTATACTCCCTGAGTATTTGTACATTTTTGAGTTTTTCGGTCAAAATTGGTAAACATTGACCTCAAAAGTTGAAAACTGTTGACTAAAAAAAAATTAAAACTGGATAAATACTCAAGGACGAAGATAGTACTTCTCAGTCCAAAATGATGTTGTGAATAATGCAAAATGATACTCCGGTGTGTTATCTCTAGGCCCGGTTCAGGCCCAAACCTGTCAATTATTTTGCGGGTTAATCTAGGCTTGGTTCTAAGCTTTTTTAAGAACAATTGAGTTATTCATATTATCTCTTCTCTAAATAATTATCAATCATATAATAATACGGAGTACTATGTATGAAACTCCTATTGTGAGGATAAAAATTACTCCATCCGTCTCTAAAAGATTTACACGTTTCAAAAAAATTGCGTCCCACAATCTCCTACCCATTTCTATTAAAAAACCACTTTTACCTCTTATTTTTTCAAACCATACCTATCACATCATACCTTTTTCCTAATAATCTACACATCACATCCTACTTTTACCCATCTCATCAAGGATATTTTTGGAAAGTCAACACAAAATTATTCATCCCTTAATTTCAACTTTAGTCAAAGTGGGTAACACTTTATGGAACGGAGGGAGTATTTTATGTTTTACTCCTATTTAAGATGATTTTTTAAAAAATTATGGAATTGACTAGAATATAATTACTACTTCTATAGACAAAAAGCAATATGTTTAATTTATCGAGTATAAGAATGTGTATGATGAATAATTTATTGTACTCCCTATAACACACCATAGGTATTTTGTCACAAATCTAAAAATTAATTTGCGAGGTTTAAGATTTATTGAGTTGGAATATGATGCAATTGTTTGACATGCTTACGAAATGCAGAGTAATATGTTTGACCAATTTTATTTTATCATAGATTGGTGATATATGAACACTTATTTCATACATCTAAATATATGAAAAATGATCAAATTCAATCTATTAAAAATGTTAAGATGTCCGTAAAATATTACTCATATTTTTGATGAAGTACGGAATATATTTTAACACGGATCCATGAATTTTTTTTTAATATTATATCAAGATGTGACACATCTTGAAAGATCTTGTCTTCTAACGACGTCAAAGTAATTCTCTCAAATAAAATATTACTCCTTCCGTTCTCAAAAACACTTCCTCTTTCATTTTTTTCACTTCCAACAAAACACTTCCACTTTCTATTAAAAAACCACTTTTACCCTTACTTTTTCATAACCTACCTATCACATCATACTTTTTCTCTAATAATCTATCCATCACATCTTACTTTTACCCATCATATCAGGGGCAAAATTGGAAGTCAACTATAATTTAACACTTCCTTATTTTTGCTCCAAGTCAAAATAGAAAGTCTTTTTGCAAACGGAGGGAGTACATGTTAAAACTATAATTCGGACAATAACAGTTACTCCGTATGTTTTATCTGTTAACTAATTCTGAGTATGTTTTAATATGTTGAAAATGTGTTAGTTGATATTACATTTTAATAGAGTTATTAATGTTCAAAAAAGGATGCGACTAATCTTAAATTTTACAAATATATTATAAAAATATCTGTGCCAAAATTATTAGTAGTAGGAAAAAATGTTAGTATTTTACTATTAGTAAAATATAACAGTGATAAAAAGGATTAGGAATCTAGCATAGATATACATTTTTGTGATGAAAATGTATCTATGATGAAAATTTTATACGAGTTGTACTCCTTAGTATTCTGATCCTATTTCTCCCTAATTCAAACGGAAAACAAAAAAGTAATCCAGTTTGGGCAAAAAAAATGTTCAAATGGTAAAATTGAGGATTATAATCCTTAATGGAGAACGATTGGAATAAAGGCAAATTGGGCGAATAGTCCAGTCCAATAATAATGCGGATCACAAAACCCGGCCCACGATAAAACATTATCATAACGGGGAGTATTCACGTAGCATCTAGAAGCTAGCGGGGGGGGGGGGGGGGGGGNGACTGAAACTGCCGCCGCATGTCACCTCCGTTGCATGGCCGCAACGTGGCGTTTACACAGCTGTCTTTTACTTTCCTTCCCGGCTTCCGGCTTCTTATTTTACTCCTCTAATAACTTCCTCCAAGTTTAAGTGATGTCATTCGTTTTCATGGCATGTAAGTAAATTTAGCAAATTTTGATCATCAATTAAGTAAATTTGATATTAGATATTGATACAAAAATATTTTTTTAGATTTATTCTAAATGATATTTTTAAAACATTATTTTATCAGGTTAATATAATTATGATTTTTATTTAACTTAAAGTCAAATATCGATTTTTGTTGACTCCAAAAAGTCAATACTGAACAAATATTATATTTCGGACAAAAGTGAGTATGGAGTAATTAGTAGAAGAAATTAGGTAAAGAGAACATGGTCTCAATCTAGGCCTAATGTAGTCATGGGAGAAAGACTAAAATAGGACTAAAACATTGAAAATATACCAAAATAAGACTTCCATGTTTTCATTCTCGAAATAGAACTTATATTACCAAACATGATCATGTACATTACCAAAAAAATATAGTAATGTGCACATGTACAGTGCCACATTACCACAATGCAAAGTCTTATTTCGAGAAAAAAAACATGAAAGTCTTATGTTGGTACTTTTCTATATGTTTTAGTCCTACTTAGAGTGATTTCTATGTAGTCATTCATTTTGAATTTTATTTCAACACAAATATTAAAGAAAAGGTACATTTTTTCCAGAAGACAGAATAGTGCATTGTTAAGGATGAGCCTAACCTTTGAGGACTTTATCAGAATCATTCATCAAAAGAGAAATGAATTGAGTGATAATCATAGACCGGGCGACAAAGGGTGGAATCTGCACTCGATACTTGTAAAAGTCATATGTTTAACATAGTCGCCTTTTGGCGCATTTGTCAGGAATCAACGAAAAATTATCGCTTTTGAAATCTATTTTTCTACTAGTTGAGTTGTGCCCAACATTGTTAATCTGTTTATTATTTCCAATCTGTGATTAAAATCTAATTTACGTCCTCTCAGTGATCATTCAGTCAGGTCAGAAGGGGTAAGAGGTGATGGAGCTCATCATCCTTTTCGTTAGTTTGTTACTCCGTATTACGTTAATGTCGTCGTCACCAACACTTTGATTATGCTTAATTTCTTGAATTCAACGCCGCATGCACGTTGGGGGTTATGTAGTCTCTTTTTGATTCACAATAGGTTAATATTATTACACCCTCGTATAATCTTTTTTTTTAAATCTATCTTAGACAGTAGAAACAAATTTAAAATAAATAAAAAATGTGAGAAAAACAAAAACAAACAAAAAATGTGAGGTGTGTACAATCTAACTCTCTTCATGGATGGAACCGTGGTGGAGAATGTGAAATTTACATTTTACTTTATTTCAACAAAAACTTCATTTTCAATTTGTTTGTGAAGAAATGATCGAGTAAGAAAGTAAAATTGGAAAGGGAAGAAGTAATATTGTAAATGAGGGGAACGAGAAACGTCAGATACGAAGGGGACAGACAAAGTTGGCAGAAAAAACGTTTTCCGCCGCTTAAGGGACGAATGGCGACCATGATGCCCCTCAACTAAGCAAAACACCCTTGCTATAAGTACAAGTTCTCGGTTTTCTTTCACATTTTTATCTATTCTTTTTTGTCTCAAATTAGATTATATTTTAAAAATTATAATCCTTTTTTTTTTTTGAAAAAGAAAAGTTTTGTTTAAAAATATGTAAATGAATAAAAAATAAAACTTACACACTTCATATTAAAATCACGTCAAAAATTTTATTCCTTTCGCTGAGAAAAATAGTTCGACCTAATTTTTTGTGCATTCCACAACATAACTCTACCTCACCTATAATCCCCATGAATACATCTTATTTCTACTTTATTGCAGGTAGCAGTTATTTTGGGATATTTTAAACATTTTAAATGGTTGTAAATACGTATTTTGTGGGATGCGTAAAAAATTAGGGTGTAACTATTTTTCAAAACGGATGGAGTACAAAAAAAGATGTGACAAAAAAATTTTATTTTATCAAATACTCCCTTCGTCATAAAATTATCTTCTTAATTAATATTTACATGATCAAAATTTGTTCACTATCTTTGCTTATCTTCATTAGTCGTCACATGATTAAAATTTATTCACTCTCTTTGCTTATCGTCATTAGTCACACGATCAAAATTTATTCACTATATATCTAAACTAATAAAAATTAAACCCTAAATAAATCGATCAAAGGCAAAACCAAAAGGGGAAATAGAGGAAGAGAAATGAATACTTCAACAGTTGGCCTTAAGAAAATCATAAAAAAAAATCTCACAATTGAGAAAAGAAACAGAGCATTGCGATCTAAGAAAAACACAGAGAATGGCAGAGACCTCCAGTCACACATGCACCTTCAATAGTCTTCCCTTCTTCTTCGAGGTCAACAACTACCAACGCAATACAAACTTCTTTTATCTTCTCTAATGTCACGCACGCCAGACGACTTCTCTCTTCTTCTTCGGCGCGAGTAGCTACCAGTGCGTGTCAGACTTCTCTCCTTTTAGAGTTTTTAGTTTCAAGCTAGTGTCCAAGCTTAATTTTTAAGAAAAATGACTAAAATCAATTTCAATTTTGTGTTCGCATACGTCGTCATCGGGTTCTAAATACTCCCTTCGTCCCAAAATATTTGCCACGCTTGCTTTTTCAGCAGTCGCGGGAACTTTTGTTTATTTCTATGTTTTCATTGGTTATTTGATAAAATAAAATATTCGTGACACCTCTTATTTCGAATAACTTTTCATGTAATTTTTTAATATGCAAATTTTATTTTTATTTTATACCAATATGTAAATAAAATGAATTGAAAAAAATTGATATTTTACTTCGGGAATACAAGTGTGACAAACATTTAGGGACAAAGGAAGTATTGAAAACTAACTGGCGTTTAATATTTTTTATTCAATTGTACTTTGGTCGTATTTTTTGTTTATACCTCATGCATATTTTACTCCGTACATCTTTTACAAAGTTACACTTTAATACGGAGTATATTTTTAAAATGCCAAATTTTTTTAATTACATAAAATATTTTTTTCACCTTAAAAAAATAAAAGGGAATCATATTCAAAAAGATAAAAAGATAAAAACTTTTTAGACAAAAAATGAAGATATTTAATTTGACAAATGAAATATATGTTAATTTTTTTATTTCAAACACAATCATTTTTTAATTTTTAAAACTTTTTTAAAAATGGAGGTTTGAAAAAATAATTTCTCATTTTTCACACACAAACATTTTTCTTTTCTTTATGAAAAAAGAAAAAAAAGAAAAGACATTAAAGAAAAAGAGGAGGAGACATTGGCACCTATATAAGTTTTGAAATCCTGAGGACAATATCAGGAGTCGCATGAACTTTTGCCTATTTGTGTATTTTCATTAACTATTTGATGAAATAAAATATTTTTGTCACCTCTTTTTTTGTAAAATTTTTGATGTACTTTTTAAATATGTAAACTTTATTTTTGAATTTATATATTAATATATAAATAAAATAGATTAAAAAAACTTAAGATTTTACTTCATTTTGTGTAAGGAGTAAATAATTTGAGTATTTAACAAAGTTTAACAAAAGTTGGAGAGAGAGAGAGAGAGAATGATGGAAGAAGGAAGGTCTGATCCAATGTGAAGCACCGCCGCAGGAGATCGCCATTGGCGTTGCAACGTATGGACTGTAACGTAAAATTCATCCAAAAAAAAAATAAAAAAAATATAAAGTAAATGAAATTTGGAAACCAAAGCAGCACCATGTTTCTTCCTCAACCCACCTGGTTTCCCATTTCTGACCTCCTCCTTTTTTTTCCCCTTTTTTTTAGAATTATTTTCTATTACTCCGTAATTAATTTGCATACATGCTTACATACTCTTATGAGTATTCATTACTTCATCCGTTTGAGTTTGACTTACTTTTTGTTTTACTTTTGACTTTTTTGCGTCTTATATCCCTCCCTGAATCCAGCCCTTGATTTTTTTTTTAAATTAAATAAGATTTCTCGAGTGGATTTTAAAAATTATACCATTGTCTTTTGAACTTTTAATAATGTTGTACAAGTGGTGTCTCTACGCCAAATTTGGAAATACGTTAATTACATTCTCATCATGTACAAGTATGGATTTATCTAAAGTCATATATCACCTGTGAGTTCTGCAATACGTCCTTCCCAAATATTATCTTCCATATTTTTAACTTCTAGATAACGATTCTCGATTAGGCGTTGGTAACTGAATCCGAAGGCTGGACATCAATCGATAAAACTATTCATCAATCCATGACATGATTATCAAACTCCAACACTTACAGTGATGAGCATTTAATTGACGCACTCCAAAATCTGACACAGAGAGACTATTGGTGCAACAATTTTAAAAATTTAAGGAGCATTGATATAATTTTTAAAGCTCATGATGAATCAGTGTAATTTTTGAAATGTTCAGAGGTGAATGACACAAAAATCAATTTTAGTTTTGCTCCCTAATACCAAATTTAAATTGGTAAATAAATGTAAATGTGAATTAACATTTTAAATAAGATTCTCCAAAGATAAAAGAGAAATGCTAGAATCACAAACAAAACACTCACAAAATGTACAAACTTAACATTTATCTATTTAACTTTTTATTTTTTAATTATTTGAGACCATTACTTCATATATTTATTAGGTAAATATGTGTATTTTGTAAAAGTTTGGTTTATGACTCTAGCATTACCCAAGATAAAAAGAACGATAGGTATCCTTGTATCAATCAATCTTTTAAAAACTACTCTCTCCGTTCTAAAAAATTCTCCATCTTTCATTTTTTTGATTTTCAATTAAACACTTCCACTTTCTATTAAAAAACCACTTTTACCCTTACTTTTTCATACCCTACCGATCACATCATACTTTTTCTCTAATACTCAATCTATCACATCTTATTTTTATCCATCAGATCAAAGACAAAATTGAAAGTCAACTGCTCCGTACAATTTAACACTTCCGTATTTTTACACAAAGTCAAAATAGGAACACTTTTATAGAACGGATGGAGTAGTAAAAATTAATTTTAATATCAACAGAAAAAGTGATAAATTTATTTTGAGATAGAATAAGTATTATATTACCTCTTCCATTTTAAATGGTTGCAAAAGTTTGATCAATACATTATTTTGACAAAGTTAGGGACTACAAGAATTGGTACCTTGAGATTGTGATGCTTTATTTGAAATGGATTTTTTATGATAAATTTAAATCTAAAGCGACAAACAAAAAAATACAAAATGCATAAAATAGTCACTAACATGTTTAATTTGTGAAGAAAAAACACAATCTCGAATTTTAAGAAACCTACTCCGTATTATGAATTAAAGAGATAGTTTTTTTGTAGAAAAAGTATAATTTATGTTTTTTTTAAAAGTGTTTAGCCAAATAAACTGCATGCAATTTAGATAAACGAAAAAATAATTCTTAAATATATTTATATTTATTATACAAAATTTCTATACTATCCTGACTAAAAATATAACTTTATAATTATGTGACTAGATACAAATCAAAAGAGTACTTTTTTTTGAAGGGAAATGAGTACTTTATTGATATCAAACAATTTCATTTAGTCATATATTTAGACAAACTAAAATTTAAAAATAAAGCAAATAAAATTAGACGAATTAATATACGGAGTAATACTCTGTATAGTTAAGTGGGGGAGTATTAGCTACTACCTCTGTCCCAGAGTATTTGTCCACTTTCATTTTTACACACCATCCAATACACTTCTTTAATCCATTTTATCTTGTAATTTGTGTATTAAAAAATTATAGAAATTATATATTAATAATCTATATGTTAAGACAAATCAAACAAAATCACACATGACTATATTTAGGCTTACACATTGAGAGAATTTGATGAGTCAAAGTGCTTAGATGAACAGTTCCAAAAGTCAAAACTGGTCGAATACTCCAAGACGGAGGGAGTAGTTTTTACGTGGCAAGACAAGGATGCTAGGTCCCATAGTAACAGTGAGTTGGGAAAACAACTACGGCGTATCTTAAAGATATGATTCCTACAAATATTAGTCATACCTGTTATAAAATGAGAGAAAAACTACTCAGAGATTATGAGAATAGATATAATATATTTCTGATTTTCTCTCTCTATTAACTCTTCACTCTTCTTCTTATTCTTAATGGTGGTTACAATGCATGGATTAGGCCTCTATTTATAGTGGAGAGGCTTGGTATGAATACAAATACAAGTGGGAAGGACGGTACAAAATTAGCATTCATCAATTAGTGTATTAATTTACTATTCTAGAAAGTAGATCTGATTAATTGAATAAATGAACAATCATTAATTTCATAACAATACCTTCAATATTTCGCACCAATCTATAATGAAGTTCTACTGGTAATTTATTTTTTCTTAGTGACCAAAGAATAGAGTTCATCTTTTTTTATTGCCATCTATCATACTATGAGAAATTCACTAAAATAGCACTAAACATAGTAACATTATCAATGTAGTATCATATATTTTTATTTTAATGTAGTATCATTGTTCAATGTCTACTGGTCATTATTCAAGTAAATATCCCATGCCATTGGACATTGTTCAACCTAAATGTTCAACATTACTGGATATTGTTCTTACAACTAGATATTATTCAAGCACTATGTAGGAAATAAAAAAGTTTAAATACTACATTAAGAAATGACTTTTATTTTAATACTCCCTCCGTCCCACAAAACATTACTCATTTTGAATAGTATTTGGTCAAACAGTTACACACTTTGACTACAAATTGTGAGAAAAATATATTGAATTATAATATAAATTTAATACGGAGTATAATTGAATCGTCTTAGGATCTAGTTTTGATATATCAAATTTTTAAAATAATTTTTTATTTAAATTATATTTAATTTATGATCAAAACGTATAATTAAAAGTACATCAAAATAAGTAATCTTTTGTGAGAGGTAGGGAGTAATATGTAGTGAGTGAAGATTTCACGCCTACTATTCGTGGAAAAAGTACAACATACTACTATACGTAACTAACTAATTTTATCACTACAAAATTCAAAGATTACCTAATACTTCTTTTTTGTTAGTTAGTGTCTCGAAAAGTTCACACTTTTCATTTTAATTTATTTTAAAATAAAATTCAAAGATTTATTCAACGTTATTATTAAAAACTCTAGGTTGTGTTATTGCATGTTATTTTAAAGCACACATGTAAAGTGTAAAGTGTGAACCTTTCACATATTTTTCATGGATTAATACATATAATCAGTTTATGTATTAAAGTACATAAAATAAGCATGAACTTAAAGATCATTTGTCAAGGAACCAACTCAATCAAAAGCTCAAGCTTGTGGTTGTGGCTAGGGCTGTGCATAAACAGGTCCGGACCGGAATTTAGACCTGAACTGGACCGGAATGGACCGGTCCGGACTGGTCCGGAATTTTCAGGTCCGGTCTTCGGTCCTCCAAAATTTAGAATTCCGGGTTCCGGTCCGGTCTGGTCTAAACCCGGAATTATTCAGTCCGGACCGGTATATAATAAAATATTAATTTTTTTAAATAAATAGTTAATTCATTAGACCATTATCCTTTCAAATTTCTTCTTTTTTAGTTCTCGTAGGCCTCTAGCATGATATGTTATTTAATTTCAATTTTTTATTTTAAGTATTTTTTATTTAATTTTTTTCTTTGAAGTTTGAACTTTGGTTTGAGATTTTTTCATAGATTTGTAGTGTTATGAACTTATGAATTTAACAATTTCCCTCCTAAGTAAATTATTATTGTTATGAATTTGGGGATTGATGGTATTATATATATATTTACATATAAAATTTAGATATTAATTTTTTATAATGAAAATTAGGTCATTTATATTTAAAATCCGGTCCATAATAGGGTAAACCCGGACCGGACCGGAAAATTCAGGTCCGGACCGGTCCGGACCAGTATCTAACAGGTCCGGTCTTCGATCCTTGCAAATAGAGGATTCCGGTTCCGGTCCGGTCCGGTTTTGGACCGGTGCACACCCCTAGTTGTGGCCCAAGAATTATTATTATATACCCTAACATGCCCCCTTACGTGCAGGCGTGACCTCTTTGAGCCTTGCACGTGAAACCTTAATTTTTTTAATCTGGGTGGCAGTGAGTTTCGAACTCGTGACCTCTTAGTCATCAAAGCTCTTATACCATGTAAAATTTTAGCGTAAACTGATCTGCATTTCATTATTCACAAACCGATATATATACACAAGTACAAGATGTGCTAATCACACAGGCCCAATAACACAATATCTACGGCCCAATTACAAATACCCGCTAACAGGCCTTCCTTCAACCTAGACGACTCCAACGAAGAGGACCCCATTCCACAAGTCACAACCGATCAGAAGGAAGAAGGTAAAATCTATTGCCTCGGGTTCTGGAGGATCCAGTTCTGTTTCCTCTCACGACGAAATCGGTCGGACAATGATTGAACAACTGCTGGAGTTCAATAACAGGGAACAAAGGGGAAAATGAAAACAAGCGAAAGAAGAGATCGAAATAATGAAAATCGACTTTGATACATTATTGAGCTTCAAACGTATGTTTTTTGACAGAAGATAAAAAGAGATCAAGGCCAAATATAATTTCTCTTAGTTTTTGTTAATGTATTTTTATTAAATGTTTTTTTATTGAATGCTATTTTTTATTAAATGTAATTTTTTTATTTTAATTAATTATTTCCATTTAAACTTAATTAAAATGAAGTTTTATTTTATTTAATTTTAGAAATTGTGTATTAAAAATAAAAAATAAAAATTATTTCTAGTAAAACTATAAAGTAAATTAAAACTAACGTGATAGAGAGAAGTTTAAAAGTCCTAATTTGAACGATAGGATTTCAAACCTTGAGAAATTTACTTAAATAGGACTGAAAATAATGACTTTTCTAATATAAGACCATATGTTTTTATTTCCCAATGAAGACTTTTGGTCATTATCTATTAGTCATTATTCAAGTAAATATTTATCATTACTGGACATTATTTATCTCACTAGACATTATTAAGTTTTATTTAAAGAATAAAAAAATTTAAGTCGTACATTTAGTGCAAATTTCACTATTTTTTTTACATTTTTAGCCGTGGTCGTGCTCTTAGTATTACTGTAATTAATATGGGGCGTACATTACATAGTACCTTTCCTCTTTCTGGTAAAATTTTCTCCAGATTCTCTCTGTTGCAATCTCTATCCACACCCACCCATCCATCTAGAGAGAGAGAGAGATAAAGTACAAACTACAAACACCCCCTTCCTTCTTATCCGTACCCTCCTTCCTATGTTATGTCTTTTTATTACTTGGTTATTTAATTTATTTCTTCCCTTCTTCTTTTTTTTTACTCCCATTTCTATTCATTTTTTTCTTTCTTGAAATGAAGTGAAATTAAATCTGAAATTCAAGTGAATTATACATCTATACATACACACTGGCCTGCCCAGCCAGGGTTTAATTTGCTGATCTTTGATTTCCGGCGGTGCCTTACGCTTGATTCTTAGCTAGCTTGTCCGGAGGAGAGTTATTAGAAAATATGATGACGATGGGATGCCTTGAGAGTCAAGATCTCCACCATGCACCCGGCGGCGGCGGTGGCGGCTGCTTTTTGTTAGATGATCTGTCCGCCGCGGTGGCCGGAGACGGGGACGATTTCGATGCGATGGAGATCTGGCTCGAAGGCGGCGTAGATCACCACCAGGAGCACCACCCTCATCACGACTTCCCTCCCCTCCCCGCCGCCGCCGGCGACTACTACCCATGCATTTCTTCATCCTCATCCTCCACTTCCTCCGCCCCGCCCCCCGGCCACCCCAACCCCTCTTGCTCTTCCAGCGCCTCTTCCTCCTCCTCCTCCGCCGCCCCCTGGGCTTTTCTCAAATCCGACCCCGACGAATCAGAACCCGCCGCCAACAAAATCCACCTCCCCTGCGCGGCGGCGGCGCCTTTCGACGCGCCGCCGCTGCCGGAGGAGAGCTTCACGGAAGACGACTGCATCGACGTGCTCGATAATCTAAGCTACATGGACGACTTCATAACCGGGGACGCCGATTTGTGGGAAAACTGTTCCATTTTCCCCACCGCCGCCCCGGAGGAATGCCGCCACCAAACAGCTTTAGCTGCGGAGGCCGAGGGAGAGATCATCACTTACCATGAAGAGGAAGAAGAGAAGAAAACGGAAAGTCCGGCGGAGCTGCCGTTTCTTCAGGGGAACGGCGAGCTGGCGGCCATCTTCTTCGACTGGCTGAAGCAGAACAAGGACCACATTTCGGCGGAGGACATGAGGAGCATCAAACTGAAACGGTCCACCATCGAGACCGCCTCGAAGCGGCTCGGCACCTCCAAGGAAGGGAAGAAACAGCTCTTGAAGCTCATCCTCGACTGGGTCCAGCAGTACCAGCTCCAGAAGAAGCTCAGAAGCGATGAGGCCCAGCCGCCGCTACTTCTCCCTCCTCCACCCGGGGACGACGACGGGGTCTGCTTCTATCTCCCGCCTCCGTTTCCCCCGGCGGATCCGGTGGGACCCGCTCATCCCCCGCCTTTTTCCGGATTTCACCCGCCGCCGCAGCATTACGTTGCATCGGATCCGTACGGTAATTACGTGGGAGGAGTGCCGCCGTACTGTCATTTCCACCAGCAGATGGATTCGAACCAATCGTGGCCGTCGCCCTCCGAGTTCCCCGCGTCGTCTCAGCCGTTCGCCGCCCCGTTCCCGGATAACGACGGCAATGCAATGGTGGCATCCGACCAAGGCGGGTATCCTTTCCCGCTTTTGGACGTGAACTTGGGTTCCTCGGCTACGAAAGAAGCGAGGAAGAAGAGAATGGCGCGGCAGAGGCGGTTGGCTAGTAACCACCACCACCACCACTTCCGCCACCAGAACAGTAACACAATGAGATTGGCTGGCGGCGGCGGCGGCGCGGTTGAGAATTGCGGAGTGGTACTCCCTCTCCACCGCCACCAGGCTATTAATAGTAACAACTTTGGGAATTGGATGTACTGGTCCCCGGCCGCCGTTTCCGACCCTCGGCCGCCTCCTCCCCCGATGGTCGTGGAGGCTCCCCAGCCACCACCTCAGGCGGAGAGGCAGCCGCCGGTGCCGGTGGCGCAGCCTCATCATCAGAACAATAATCCAAAGCAAGGCTCATCGGAGCGACGACAGGTGATCCATGTGTGTTGATTAACGTAGTCTCCAGTCTAACATTCGCATCATTAATGATAATTACTCCATGTTTAAAAGATGAACTCCATCGTCATGTTTAACTGTGTATTAGGGCACTAATAAAACGGAGAAGAATTTGAGGTTTCTGCTGCAGAAGGTGTTGAAGCAAAGTGACGTTGGCAGTCTTGGAAGGATCGTGCTCCCAAAGGTTAATCAATACAACTAATTTTTTTGATCACTATTATTGGACTTTCGTTATATAACGGTTGTGCTCCCAAAGGTTAATCCATGCTCATATTAAGTTCCACCCAGACGGGACTTATACGAGGACGGGGTCGGGAGCTTGAAACGACAATTTGTTCCATAATTTCTAAAGGATTTTGGTGTGGGGACACCCCCAAGTACCCGAACACGGACGTTTTGGGGACGGGTAGTATAAACCCTTCATTATTTCTCTGTTATATAACGGTTTATTAAGTCTTTCTAAGTACTCGGTATATATACCAACACATATGTCACGCCCAAGACATTTTTTTTTGTTTTCAAAGATTGATTGGGTTTGTACTATAACATTAATTTAAATATCTGTTGAAATATTGGAATAATAATATTGCTCTTTGAATTATGTAGTAAATGATAGAGTATATATAGGAGAGACTCCTAACACAACTAGGAATAGAGAATGAAAACTAACATACAATATCTATCACAAATAGGATTAGAAAGCTGAGTAAAAATGAAACACTACCATAACTAATACTACAAGAAGTACTATTAGTATTATTGTCTAACATCCCCCCTCAAGCTGAACTCTGGCTGAAGCAAGAGGAAGCTTGGACACTAGCTGGAAACTGGAAACTTTGAGAAGAGAGAAGTCTGAAATGCGCCGGTGGCTGCTGACGTCGTTGGAGAAGAGAGAAGTGTGACGCGCGCCGGTGGCTGCTGACGTCCTTAGAGAAGAAAGAAGTCTGACGTGCACTGGTAGCTGCTAACGTCGTTGGAGAAGAGAGAGAAGTTGACGTGCGCTAGTAGCTAGCTGCTGACGTCGATGAAGAAGAGAGAAGGTTGACGTGCGCTTGTAGCTGCTGACGTCGAAGAATAATAGAGAAGGCTACTGGAGGTGCCTGTTTGATTGAAGATTCTTGACATTTTTTGTCTTTTTATTGGATCGGGCAATGCCCTATTTCCTTCTTGAAGGGGTGAGTTGTAGAGGTCTTATTTCCTCTTTCACTACTTCCCCTCTTGGCTTTGCTTTTGTGCTGATTTACTTTGGATTTTTATTGGTTCAACAGAAGAGAAAGAGAAGGGAGGTTGATGATTAGAATGAGTGATTTTAGAGAGAAAAAGTAGGTTAAGAATTGGAGATGGAAAAAAAATTTGGGTCTGAGATTTTGATATGGTGAATTGGAGAGAAACAACAATCATTTTTTTTCTCTTTTTTTTGAGAAGATAGGATGATCTGAGAGAGTTTGTGAGAAGTTGGGTTTTTTTTGAAGAACCATGGAGATGACAACACAGAAGTTCCTCCTTTGATAGTTTTTTTTGTGTGATTTCAACAAAGGTTTTTTTTCTTTTTTTTCATTCGAATGGAGAAGTTGATTTGAGGATAAAGAAGAAAAAGAAAATAAATGTGAATAGGGTGGAGCCGCCGCCGCCGGTAAATTACCGGCGGCGGCGGTGGGAGCAAAGAACTTTTTTTTAGGTCACCAAGAGCGGTGGCTCTGATACCATGTTGNTTTTTGAGAAGATAGGATGATCTGAGAGAGTTTGTGAGAAGTTGGGTTTTTTTTGAAGAACCATGGAGATGACAACACAGAAGTTCCTCCTTTGATAGTTTTTTTTGTGTGATTTCAACAAAGGTTTTTTTTCTTTTTTTTCATTCGAATGGAGAAGTTGATTTGAGGATAAAGAAGAAAAAGAAAATAAATGTGAATAGGGTGGAGCCGCCGCCGCCGGTAAATTACCGGCGGCGGCGGTGGGAGCAAAGAACTTTTTTTTAGGTCACCAAGAGCGGTGGCTCTGATACCATGTTGAAATATTGGGATAATAATATTTTGCTCTTTGAATTATGTAGTACATGATAAAGTATATATAGGAGAGACTCCTAACACAACTAGGAATAGAGAATGAAAACTGACATACAATATCTATCACAAATAGGATTAGAAAGCTGAGTAAAAATGAAACACTACCATAACCAATACTACAAGAAGTACTATTAGTATTATTGTCTAACAATATCAAATCTTGTTAAAGTGCATCCCACATCGGAAATCTAAGAATAAAATAATCGGTTATAAGCTCTTAAGTTGAACTAACTAATCAATTGGATTCAATCTTTTAATGTGGTTCAGCCCAAGTGTCTTATTGTCCAATCCAGTTATTCTTACCTCATCCTAAATTCTATCAAATTTCAACATTAATGGGTTATATATATATATATGCAGAAAGAAGCAGAAACTCAATTGCCTGAACTAGAATCACGAGACGGAATTTCGATTGCGATGGAAGACATTGGCACTTCGCGTGTGTGGAACATGAAGTATAGGTATTAAACTAATTCGATCATATCATAAAACTCCATAGATTATAAAATCATTGTGTGAAGCCATAGATAGCTATCTTATTTTATTCTTTTACAATGTTTTTTCTTTACTTGCACGCAGGTTTTGGCCGAACAACAAAAGCAGAATGTACCTCCTCGAAAATACTGGTAATATATAAACTTCATTAACAAGAACAAATCGGATTATATATATTGATCGTGTCTTCGTGCTTATAAGTTTCATTTGATTTGGGTTTTGTTGATTGTTAGGGGAGTTCGTCCGGGCAAATGCACTTCAAGAAGGAGATTTCATTGTGATATATGCTGACACCAAATCCGGAAAATACGTAATAAGCTACGCTGCAATTTTTTAAAATTATCATTATATATATTAACTTCGTTCTTGACACATATTCTCGACATGGTATGTGATCACATTATATATATTCGTGCTTGATAATGCGTGCAGCTGATCCGCGGAGTGAAAGTGAGACCGAACGGGCCGAAATCGGACATCATCAAGAAACAGACTGCAAGAAAAAGCACCCGCCCTTTGCCCACGGTCACAACTTTCGTTTGAAATGGCTCATCAAAACAAACCCAATGATCCAATGGCAATATGGCCATCCTATATCAAGTGGTACAAATAAAATTTGAACCTATATCTATATATATAAAGATGATTTTCTTCTGTACTATATAAAATTGACTTCGTGGACTGTCCATCGTCGCATCATTTTGTAAAATCCGATCGATCACAATTGTGTTCGTCGATATATATATGTTGTTGTAAGTAGTTGGATGATCAGCGAGCTGCTTCGGTTCGCTGATCAGATTTGCCCAATTTGTAGACCGACCGGTCCATCGATCATAAGCCAGCCATGCATACATAATATTTGTTCAAGTAGTGTGGTGGAAGGTAATTATTTACACAATACTTGTGCATTTTTTTATGGCGGCGGCGGCGGGCGGTGGTTTTTTTGGTTGGGCAGCTGTTGTACATCGGCACCGATGACTTTCTTATATGAATATACTCCTATATTTGGGTCCATATATTTGATTGGATGTGTATCAACAACTACTATCAAGTGTTGGATGTTTGATTGTTTTTTGTGTACACTTTGTTTCTATGGACTCTGCTTATTATTGTGTGGTGTTTGATTTATATGTATGTACTCCCCCTGTTAAATTCTGCATATATGTCACAATAAGATGTATCTTAATTGGGAAGAATGTTTTTTTTAAATAGTACCCATAGTTGAAATCGTGTAATGTTTGTTAATTGGGAACAATGCTTTTAAACAGTTGTACCTATAGTCAAAATCATGTAGAATAATAAACAGTTGTGTTTTTTAGATTCATGCTTATTTTATGGTTTCTAAAATTTGGTTTCTAAAATTAAACAGATGTAACTATAATTTCATAAAAAATATATCAGAAACTTAAAATTTTACATGTGAATTTTAAGATTATAATAGCATAATTTTTTTTCTTCAAGTAATCATAAGTTGGGTTAAATACAGAATATGTTTATAGTCCTGTCAAATATGTAATTTTTTTCTTCAAGTAATATTTTGTACAAATTGCCTTCAAAAAAAATATTTTGTACAAATTTGATTTAATTTTTCAACATCAAGATTGAATTAAAATAAATGTACCAAAAGTAGTAACTCAAGTGCCAAAGATTTGGAGCCAAAACACCCATATGTCCGCTCCGGTGAAGAAACGATTAAGAATCTAAGGAGGCTGAGTTCGTGTAGGCCGGAGAAGAGAACAGATGAATGAACCAGAGGAAAACGTGCGGAACCACGCCGATCGTGCACTGTAGTGATCAAAACACAAATTTTTAGTCGCTTTCATCAGGTTCTGGTTCGGCGTCTATGACAAATTTCTCTGTTTCTCCACTCCCAATTGCTCCAAAAGCCATGAAACCTGCGGTATGTATGTTTCTTTTAATATTCATGTCTCAACTTTCAATACTGATGTTAGGTTTGTTCTATTTCTATATATGATACTTGTTTAGAAATTGGCTTTCTTTATTGATATCGATTTTCTTCGTTTTTTAAACTGATTACAATGAAAAACATGTGTGTGTGTGTGTCTATATATATATAGGAAAAAATTATGTAAAATAATTTCGTTCTATATTCCGCTTCAAATTGGAACATGAAGATTGCGAATGCCCAACTTGTCAAGTAGTAAGTAACTGCATCTGTCTTGATCCCAATGCTTTTGTGAACATGTATGCCACCTGCAATTTGGTATCAATATATTAGGGTTCTATTTCTTCAGACTCAACCCCTTCTCTAACGAAATAACAATCTGTTGCCATGTGGTATGTTCGTTCATGAAAAACTGGATTATTCCCAATATGCTTAACTGCCAAGTTGTCACAGAACCAAGCCTTCTCAAGTTCTAGCAACCTCGATTCCCAAGAAGTATTTTAGAACACCAAGGTGTTGAATACTAAATTTGTTGTTCAAAAAGGTTTTTTATCTTCTTTATTTTCTGTGCATTGTTTTCTGCAACGATGACATCATCAACGTCTATGAGAGTGTCGATGAAAACACCTCCACTTTAAAAGATGAAAAAGGAGTGATCTGCTTTGGACTGTGGAAAACCGATCTTTCCTTGTACCTTTGTACTTCACCATTTGTTTATACTTCACTTTGTAAATCCATTTAGAGTCTATGGCTTGCTTGTCCTCTGGCAACACTTCAAGTGTCCACGTCCCATTCACTTCAAGAGCTTTTATTTCTCTTTTCATGGCTTCCCTCCAACTCTTGTCCTGTGCAGCTTTGTCAAAAGTTTTGGGCTCATTGTGCGCATTGATAGATGTTAGAAATGCCTTATGAGGATTCGAAAATTTACTACTCGGTATAAGAAATATAGTTGGCAATAGGATGCTCCGTTGAGGAACTTTGATTGTGAGTGAGTAATGCAGGATCGATGGACAGTGGGAGCTTTACATCGTACCCGTCAAGACGTTTAGAAGGAAACCCTTCCCTCTTTTCTCGAGTTGGGCCATTGTTTTCTGGTTCCACAAAAGAATGTAACTCATTTTCAATTTATAATGGAGAATTCTCACCTTCTGCTTGTATAGGGGTATGTTTTTGGGCTATTGTCTCCCCTTCTGTTTCTTGCTTGGTGTTGCTATGATCATGTAAGCCACCATTCTTTACATTACCCCTTTCCTCGAACTTATCCCCATCGATTTCTGTACTTCTGTAGTATGTAAGGCAACCGAACACCTTTAGGCTCTCATAGAATGGATTTTGGTTGAAAACCATTTCAAAAGGAGTCTTATTGTTTTGGGTTTTAGAAGGCAAACGATTAATAATGTAATCCGCCATTGAAATGCATTCACCCCAAAATCTAGATGGCAATTTTGCTTCAAACATTAGCGCTCGATCTAGATGTTTCGAGTAAACGATGTTTCCGTTCCACCACACCATTTTGCTGTGGTGTGCGTGGACACGTTTCAAGGAAAATCCCTTCTTTGGTGTAGAAACTAGTCATACGGTTTGAGGTGAACACACCCCCATTGTCACATCGAATGCGTTTGACGGTCTTGCCAAACTGGGTTTTGACAAATTTATGAATCCCAATTGGACAGTCACTAGCTTGGTGTTTGTGTTTCAAAAGAAAGGCCCATGCAGAGTGACTCTAATCATCAACGATGGTTAAGAAATAATTTGCCCGTGTAAGCGATGGAGTTCGGTATTTTTCCCATATCACAATGCAAGAGTTCAAAACAATCTTTTGTTTTGATGAAACTAACAGGGAAGGGTAACCTGGTATGTTTGGCCTTGGCAAAGATTTTATAAAATAATTTTGTTCCATAACTTGTTTTTTTACATTGCGTTGTTTTATTGCTGACTTGCTATACAATTATCATTATTGTAAAGTGAGTGGACGGTAAATTTGGGATGGGAAGCATATTTTGAAAACATTAATCAAATGGGTTCGTGTTACAGGACTTATTATTGTTATTTTTATTATTTTCTTTCATTTATCTTTTCAAACCAAACACTAAAATTGTTTCATCTTACTATTTTCTGTCTTTTCCCCTCCGAATTCCTTGAATCAAAGGAGGGTGAAGTTTACATTTACAGAAAGGAACAACAAAAAGATTCTTATGAAGTGAACTTCAATCAAATACATATACTTACATTACACTATATCTTCAGGAGTTCATTTTCATGAAAGCTGAACATGTAAAAAAACAAGAAAATTGAGCTTCTGTATCATTCTCGCTCTCTGCCTGTGTTTGATTCTACCCATCCATTGGACTTTTGATACACAACAATGTGCAGGCCAAGTTTAGGAATCATGGGTGGAAGAGGTTTTGGACAAATTTCCCCTAGATTACTTACCAAAAAGAATCTGAGGTTGGTTGTGTTGAATCAATCTATTATAAGCCTAAAAATGTGTAATTTCACAAGATGTTCCCTGCAGTATTTAGGTCTTGTTTGGGAACGACCCTTTCAATTTAGCGCTTTTGCTAACTTCTTAATGGTGCTGATTAACTTTGAAAATGTTAAAGCTAAGCGCTGCCATTAGATAGTTTTTTTTCAAAAGTTGCAAAACGGGCTCTTAATGAGATCAACATTGGTTGCCAGGACGGCAAGATAGGACACCGGCATCATAAGTAAGAGTGCCCACTAAGGAAGAGGGCTTGGCCGCCAAGCTAGAGGCCTTGGCGTAGGTACTCGAAGCCCCACTTCCAGACGGAGTGAAGTAAGCTCCATTCAGCATAAGGTCCCCTTCTGATTTCCAATTCCATCCCTCCCAAACGCCGTTAGATGTGTTTACCCTCTTAGTCACCTCTTTGGCAAAAGGATTGGTAGGGGCTAGGAATCTGTTGCCTTGGCTGTTGATTGTGGGGTTTGAACTCCCACCAATGGCATACATCTCCCAATGTGTGTAGTCATTGTTCACCACATGGAAGTATCCAAACCTACACCTGCATTGCATCAATCTTGAAATTTAAGGCAACGTTTGGCTGTCAAATGCGACTTATTTTGGTTTTGACTAGAGATAGAGATCTTCACTCCTGAATTGCTTGCTTGGCCGAAATGAAGGTTAGCATTTCAATCACTTCTGCCAAACATACCTTACCAAACCCGTCCTCACTGGAGTTTTTACCAAGTTTGTATCCAATTGGACAAAAGCCCCTTCTGTTTGTCTCAACCCGATCCAATCTAAATGCCTTATTTCAATAAGATGGCTCGGATCAAGGCAAACATCAGGTACCACTAATATGGGGGATTCAGCTATATATACCTGGGCATTCTTTGAATAAGCCCCTCCCCAAAATGGTTGTAAGCAATTGTGACCTGCATATCCTTGTCTTTAGAGTAGGAATCACTGTGCCCTAACAACATGACCTGTATGGTAGATATGAATGATTAGTCATATTATTAAATGCTCACAAGATTAGGAAAGGGTTAATCGAGCTTAGGGTCTTTAGGGTCCTCTAGTAATTGTAGGGGCTCCATGTTATTGTAAGAAGAAGTTCTTGTAGAGATTTGCCCACTTATGACTTATGACCCATTTCCTCATTTAAATTTAATAGAAAAATTTATGTGACCCACTTTGAGAGAATTGGGAGCATAATAATAACTATAAACCAGACCTCATTGTGGTGGGTGAAGTAATTGTTGGAGATGGTGATGGCTGTTGATCCCATAATAGCATCAATGAGCCCATCAGCACAGTTAGACAGTGAGTTATGGTCAATCCATATGTGGCTGGAATCAAAAATAGAAATGCCGTCGCCGTCGGCCATCGTCCTCCAACCGTAGTGACTCGGCGAGCTGCGGACCATGGCGTTCCCCGTGGGCTTGCAGTCGTGGATGTGGAGCCCGTGGATGATGACGTTGGTGATGAACTGGAGCGTGAGGCAGGCCCCGCCCGCCACGTGCACGTGGGCCCCGCGGGCGTCGATCGTCTTGAAGCTGTTCATGATCAGCTCTTGTTTCAACGTGATCACCATGTCCCTCTCGAACACGATCCACAGCGGCTCCACCTGGATGACCGCGTGCCGCAGCGTCCCGGGCTTCGGGCTGACCGGGTCGTCGTCGGTTGGGTCCGTGACCACGTACATTGCCCCGTCGCGGCCGCCGATCGCGTTCCGGCCGAAGCCGATGGCGCAGTCGGCTAACCGCTTGCGGTTCTTCTGCCAGTTGGGGTCGCAACGCCAGCAGTCGTCTATTGGGTTCCCCGTCGCACACGAAAAGTATCCCAATTTTCTCCTCTCCGTAGCGTTGTGAATGCTCCTGCGTAATAAAACACCAAAAACTAATTAAGAATGCTACTAATCAACACCGCCAATCCCAAAATAAATAAATAAATAAATAAATAAATAAATGTACTGTACCTTATAGTACCATGGGTACATTATATATTGGACATAATAAATGGATGATGTAAATAAATGCAGATGGGAGAAGTGGGCAGGTTTGAATTCACGGAGTGTCGGTTTGGATGGCTTTTTAGTAGTTACAGTAGTTGGAATTTCTCACACCTTTTTAGTTGGAGTTCTTATTATGTGCCTCCACCCCTCCAATTACACCACTTTTCATTTATTGACTTTGTGATCAATTCTTTTGACTGAAATGAAACGTGGTGCAATTAGAAGGGGTGCGGAGGTGCATTAGGGACGGGATGGGTTCGGGGGGTTTACCGGAGAGTTATGGGGGTAGGAACAATCAATTTTACGAACGGAGTACCGTAGATGCTCTGATTGCTGTTGTAGGAATTGTTGTAACTATTTTTGTTGTAAGAATATATATATATTGGGGATTTGGAGTATTAAAGTTGTGGCGAGTAAATTTTTATGTTAGATTCTACTGCAAAGATGAGAATAAAATGAGAAAAGGGTCATTTATGAATTTGAAACAATATTGTTAGGAACTAACGTGGACACCATCAATGCGATTGCCTCTGGATCATCTACACCTTCCACGTGCTGAGGTTCACCATTTATTAATCTACAAAAAAAAGGTAAATTTATTATTTTTATTATTCTCTATTTATTTTTACTATGCTAGTATTGGTAAAAGTATTGCTGTTTTTAGCTTTGCTTTCTATTTATGCCCTAACAATTGTGGCAGAAACTCATCGAGTTTGATATCATGTGTTACAGAGGTCGGCACACACAGACAATCAATATGTGTGCATGTCTGTGAAACATTTTGTGTCAAATCTGATGTGTTTCTAGCATTTTTGATGCCATAACACAATGCAAAATGTAATGTAAAGAAAACTTTTGAAATGGACTACCAAATGTAGAGCGAGCTCATAAATAAGATCTTGAATTTAACTAAAATTAGTTAGATTCAATTGATTCACTAGTTCCACTCAAAGACCTTATTAACCATTTTTTAAATAATACTCCATAATATTCCAACAATATGATCCAAAAGAAATAAAATATCGGCCATCTATTGCTATCCTAGCTAAAATTACCAATCTCCCATCACTATGACTTTGAAAGTTCAATTAAGGGCTGGTCTAGCAACACCTTCAGTGTTTAACTTTAACCTTTAGAAAATATTATCTAACATTTTATCGTTTTTAAAATCAATCTGTACCATTCAAAACTAACTTAACCAAAATTCTAATGCTCATTCAAATCGTTCTTCCTCTCTATACATTCAACTGTTTTTTTTTATAAAAATCAAGGAAATAAGAATCATGATTAATTGATTATTGATTGATTAATCTCTGCACTAATCACAAAATAAACAAATGAAATCAACAAAATGAAATACCTCTTGCTGCTGAATGCAGAGGCATTATTGAGATATAACAGCCTGACGAGAGCTAGAAATGCGATGATCAAACTTAACCTTGCGGCTTTCATTGCCGCAGTAATATACTTAATTAGTTGGAGATCTCCAATTTGTATGTATATATATGTGTATATATATCGTGCCCGTCTGTATATATGTATATATTGTGTGTGTGTGTGTGTGTATAGATATATAGATGTTTTGTGTACGTACGTATAGTAGTAGTGTAAATGAATGAACGAAGAGGCTTTGGCTATGAACTGGGAAAAAGTATAATAATGGAGGCTTTTTATATGAGTGGGGGGGATCTGAGAGAGAAGTGAAATTGAATTCCTAGTTGGGCCATGCTTGTTTGTTTATTTGCCTAACTGTCAATCCATCTCTCACTACTAACCATAGTTAGGTTTATTCCACTCCACGGGTCACACATGTCATCGTGTATCTTCTTTAGGAGGAGAGTATATACATACTTATGTTTCACAAAACTGTAACCTCTCTTCAATTTAATGTACCTAGAATTAGATGCTCCTTATCTTTGCGAGCATCACTACTCGTTCCCTTCTACATTATCCACTACTTCAGTTATTCCGATTGCAGAGTTCATTACCCACTCTACAGTATCGAGACTCCATTTTCTATTGTCGTTCTTCAAAATTTTAGTTAAGTTTAATATATACGGAGTATTTGCTTGTCGATTAAGGGTTGTGCCACGGTAACCCAAATATTTTGAGGTTATTATGATCCCAAGCTTTGCAGAGAGACACACAAAGAATTTTTGAAAACCGAAAAGTAAAAACTATTTTACCCTTGAAAATTAGAACTCAAATCTAGTTGTCTTGAAAATTCAAACCCAAATATTATAACGCAGAATAATCCATTGGAAGGAAGATCGACACTCAGACCAGTTGACATTTTGGCCTTTGAATGGATGGGTGGGGAACACGTTTGTGTAATTTTAACAGGGGTTTCTCATCTTGTAGGTTTGGGGACTGGTTTTCTCATGTTGGGCCAAGTTGTGTTAAAAATTGCTTCATGCAAAGTGTGATCAAACACGAGAGAGTGCGCCTTACATCCAATACGTGTTTATACCATTCACATTTGACACATTTGATTTCCTCGCGCCTGAGGCCGTGAAACTGTGTTGCTAAGTCATGTGCAACGGGTCATGCATAGTTATGTTATGACCCCTAGATCTATAGATGTAGTTTTCAAAAGACTTAGTTTTTCTATTCAAAAAGGGTAGCGGCGTAGCTTGTTGCACGTTTGCCTTCTATTAGAAGGCAAATACTATTTCGATTTTAGAATTTCTTCTCGTTTGAAGGAAATATTTGTATTTTAATTTAGATCTGGTTTTTTTCTCTAATTTCTAAACAAATAACTGTCCCACATTTTTCATAGTAAGTGTGTTAAGTCAAAATGTGAATAAATATTTAGATATGGTGATCGGTGAGTAATTTTTAAAGCATTAAACACATTATTTAATGCTTCATATGAAATTATAAATTATGCTGTTTCTTTTTAATTGTGGAAAGGCATACTCTTTTAAAAAAACAAAAACATAAGGTGCCTTTAAAGAGCTGTGTCAATGTGGTCTTAAAAATTAACATGTGAAATAATGTAAACCTTCTTTTATATTTTTTATGTGTTCATAGTTGGGTTTCTTTTTTTTTTTAAATAAAATCCAATACATATAACTATTTCATGTACTCCGTATTAAAGTTTATTAAATGAGTATAAACCTAAAGACTTCACAAGAATTTTCTGCTCTTAAAATGTTCCCTGCAAGTACAAGTTTGAATCTATCTCGTTTTTGTTTTCACCGAACATGATTTCATATACATCTAGAAATCATGTCTCTTTTTGTAAATCTTTTTTACATACAATTTATCTATTTCTTTTGTTGATATCTCTCTATCTAATTAATTATGGTTTTGATGAAAACGTAAAACCCAAATCTAAAATGATTGAATGGCAAAAAATTTGCAGAATGTGCATGTGAGGAGGAGAATATTAGAAGAATATTTGCACCTTTTTGGCCATCTTTTGAGTAATTTGGTACCAATAACATAACATGCTAATCCTGCTAAGGATATGTCACTGCTTTGGTGCAGCTGTCAATTTGTTCCATTTGTGTAGAGGGACATTTCGAATTTGTCTCTTTAATTTTTGATCGGTTGAAGTTCTCAAATTGAAAAACAAAGTTAAATACCATATCTTGAAGATAAAGAGTATGTTTGTAGGGCCTTGTTTAGGAACATCATTTTAGATTAGCGTTAGCGTTTTGGATAAAATTTTAATGGTGTAGATTAATTTTGAAAATGCTAACGCTAAAAGCTATCGTCGGATAGCTTTTTCAAAACACTAACGTTGATGCCAAACGGGACCTAAATGTCGAACGGGTCAACACGCTGATAAAGCGGTCCACCAGAATCACTGTGCAATGCCCTGTATTGGAAACACAATTTTTTTTTCCAAAACATATAAAGACGAAAATGATAACTTGGTCAAATTAAGAATTTAAAAAAAAAGACCGTGGAAACAAGTTAATGGCATAATTCATGGCGCGCATATGCATTTTTAGATTGATTGAGATATATAAATATATAATCTGCCAGCGCCTATCTCGGAGCGCCTTCTTCCCGTGATCATTATTTCTTTTTTAATACGGAGTATTAAAAAAAATGATGATAGAATTTAGGATTGGTAGAGATAATTGATTGAGCTATATGACACTTGGGCTGAACCACATTAAAATATTGAATCTAATCGATTAGTTACTTTAACACCTCCCTCATGTGGACAATCGAACCGTTTTGAATCTAATCTTTTTTTCTTGTCTCACAAAATCCTTTTCTTTTCCAATTAAAATACCACTTTTACCCATACTAAATATTAACTTGTCTATCACATCATACCTTTTTACCACTTCATCTGTCCCAAATTATTTGCAACGTTTGCTTTTTTAGCAGTTGCGAGAACTTTTGTTTATTTCTACGTTTTCTTTGGTTATTTGATAAAATAAAATATTCTTAACACTTCTTATTTCGAAGACCTTTTCATGTAGTTTTTTGATATGTAAATTTTTTTTATTTCTATACCAATATGTAAATAAAATAAATTGAAAAAACTTGACATTTTGCCTCGGGAATACAAGTGTGGCAAATATTTAGGGACGGAGGGGGTAATAATCTACTCATCACATCCTACTTTTATTCATCACATCAAGAGTATTTTTAGAAAGTCAAAACAAAAATATCTCTGTCTTAAATTTCTTAAAAGTTAAAATGAGAACATCTTTATGGGACGGAGGAAATATTAAGTACTCTTCAGTTTACTATTTTTTTAGAAAAAATTAATAGAAAAAAATTACTCACTCAACATAAAAAACAAAACAAAAAACACTATTACGGTGGGAATGAAAACGTGTTGGCCTTGAAAATCTTGGGATCACATTGGACTAGTGCATATAAGCCATCTTGTAATAAACTTTAATTTATGTTAATTACCAACTTTTTAACTTACTACATTAAAAGCTAGACACAAAAATCTTTCAAGAAATATATTTTTTTACACAAAATGTGGCGCCAGAGAATTCCATTTACTAACTTTTAGCTCATTGCAAAAAAAAAAACATGTTCTATTTATCCATACTTTTGCACCCTCTTGTAGAGGCGGATCCAGGAATTGGGAACTATGGGGTCCCATTTCTTAAATTGTAAACATACATTTATACTATGTTATTATTTGTACGCTATAAAAAAATATAGTAGTACTATTTAAATTAACATTGAAAATATGTTTCTCAAATGGATTTTTTAAAGTCATAACTTCTACACCTGAGATTTTTAAAGATATAATTCACTAATTGGATATCATGATTTTTTTGTCAAAAGACTCAAATTAGAACAAAAGATTTAGACACTTTAAAAGTGGAAGTAAATTGCAAAAAGAATACAAATAAAATGAAAAGTAGATTTGTTAAGGTAGTTTTTAGGAAAATTCTAATTTAAATAATTTTAATAATTATTTAATATTTCTGTAAACTGAAAGTCTAATGAAGAAATATGTATTAATACAAAAATTACTACCTCAATAAATACAATAAAATATTTTGCATTAAAAATGTTTTTTTAGATTTCTTGAGGATAAAATTGAGGACATATCCATAATATAATCCTTCTTTATCACACTTTAAAAACGGAAAGAAATTGTAAAAAGAATACAAATAAAATAAAAAGTAGATTTGCTTAGGTATTTATTAGGAAAAGTCTAATTAAAAGAATTTTAATGATTATTTAATATTTATTTAAACTGAAAGTCTAATGAAGAAGAAATACGTATTAATACAAAAATACTACCTCAAAAAATAGAATAAAATATTTTGCATTACAAAGTTTTTTTGGACTACTTAAGGATTCAATTGAGGAGCATAAAAAAATATGGTGGAATTCGGAATCAAACCCTGGATCTTCAGGCTTCATTTCCAACCGCACTTCCATTGCACCACAACGTGAATTGTTAATTACAAGGGTTTGTTTATTTATCTACTAATATATCAGGGGACCTAATATATATAAGATCCTACGTGGAGGTCCGTGGGGTCCCGGGACCCCGTGGGACTCAACGTGGGTCCGCCTCTGCCCTCTTGAAATAAAATTTCTAGTTATTATTCATGGGTTTGTGGTCGTTGCTAATTCATTTGTTCACTGGAAAATATTCTCGACGACTGTGTTGGCATGACTTGCATTTGATCGATCACTCCTTCATTTCACGCTTGATGTCATCGTCTCATGAGTTGTTCACGCCACTAGTAGTCCCCGTGGGCCGACCCGAACACTTGTTACTCAGTAGTGTCCCAACCCCAAGACCCCTGCAGGGACCACCAGCCCGATCGATCTTGGTTCTAAATTGATTCGCTCGATATCTAGCCATTCGTCATTTGGGCCAATATCATATAATAACTTTTGTAATATATCGACCAAATGTTGAATTAACTAGATATATATTATGTTCAAATTCATTTAACTTTTGATTCCTAACATATATTTACTCCGTATATCACAAAGGTCATAATGATATATCTATTTTTTAATGAACCTTATTATGATCAATTTAATGTGAATCGATCAAATATTTTCACTTGAAAAGCGTGTTAGAGCCTCTGATAGGATACATACTTCTAAAGGAGATAAAGAAACATTTTTGTCTAAATTTGGTTTAATTTAATTTGTTTGAGAGTGACTAAGTGACCACGAACTAACAAAGTCAATTACAACTACTTAACATGCACGGTTACTTTATTTTTTAAAAAATACAATTATATGTGGCAAAGTTTGAAAACTTCCATAGTATGTGTAAAAACTAAGAAAAGTTTGAGAAAATGCATGTGTTTTGTTCAATTAACCACATGTAAGACAACTTCCTTAAAAAAACACATGTAAGACAACAAGGAATGTTATTTGAAAGGAAATGCCTTGTATATCAAAATGTCTACTAGAATATAATAGAGTACAATAGTTATAGGATTAACATGTTCGGAGCTCATAATTTTAGTTATCGCAATTAGCCTTAAAAGTATATCGTGTTTTTATTTTTTATTTTATGCTATCAGATTCATTTTAAAATATAATTATAGAATTTACTTCTATAGGGTTTATGTCATGTGATAAAATTTAATCACACATTAATAGCCAAAATAATATTTTAGAAATCATAAAAGAAGGAATGTGACATTCTTTTAACGAATATAAAACAGTAGAGAGTATTTCAATATGATATGCGACTCTGGAAATAAGTGAAGCATAATCTTTATTTTGAAAGGGGAAATAAGTGAAGTATAATCTTTATTCTTGGAACAAACTAAACAAGAAAATTGTAAAATTTATTTAATTTTAGAGACTAAAAGTAACAAATATTAATTATTACATGGGCTATCCTATAGATGCGTAGAATGCACACAAATTTTATTCCTGACCATTAGTTTTTTCAATAAGCAGTGCAAATGGTACTAGTGAACAATTTGCAAAAAGATGTGAATATTAACCGTGCAATTATACAAACTAATGAAGCACTAGTGGGTGTTTTTGCTATTTATAGATGCAAAAAAAAGATGGATACATAATTATGAGTTTATTATGCTATGTTTTAGCTATTATTAGTGAGTCCAATCACGTAATTATGTTGACATTTATGTTCCATTACTCAATGAATTAACCCTCGTGCAGGATTTAGGTTGAAGTGTACACGTAAAAGCAAAGGTTTATAATTATAAGCATGACATGGTTTAATTGGATCCACTCAAAATCAAATCCCTCCCTCCCACGAAAAACTTACACATTTCTTCTTTTTTTTTTTGTTAGTCTCAAAAAAAAATTTATTTGAATTTTTATTTTTAGAGAATTTTTCGTGGCACATAAAATTTATCTCTTCTCAACACCAATTACAAACTTACCATTTCATTTTTTCTTAATTTTCGTACTAAATCAAATGTTGAACCTTTTTAAGAGACGAAAAAAGTAATTAATTTGATACGATGACATGCACATGACCTGTCTTAGACTCTCACAAGTCACAAACTGCAAGTTAAGCAACATTTATAACGAAATACATTTCATATGAAGAGGTTCATATTAGGGTACGCAAAATGTAAAGGATAGAGGTGGACATTAGTCGAGTTTGCGCATGCTCAAACAAAACTTTGTGTAACAATACAGTAATTGAAAACAAATACTCCAAATAATTTAAAATCAAGTAATCCAAATAGTTTTAAATACTTCATAACTAGAATCAATTAAAAATCTTATGATTTAGTCGCATCATTGTGGCTCTTCCAAAATCGAAAGACACCATGTTCAAACTCCAGTGGGGTTGTCGCTTGTCGCTGGCTCTTTGTTTTTCAACAAGTTGAGGACTTCTATTAGAAAAAATACTGGGGAAAAAGACTAAAATAGAAGTAAAACATTAGAAATATATCAAAATAGGAGTTTCATATTTTCATTTTCCGAAATAGGAGTTAAAATACATTTACATTACCAATCATAACTATTTACATTACGTAAAATGTACAGTGTCACATTACCATAATGCAAACTCATATTTAAGAAATAAAAACATAGAACTCTTTTTCTTGATAGTTTCTCTATATCTTAGTCATATTTAAATCGATTTGTTAAAATACTGCTTATAATAGAGTTAATGGAGCTCAAAATAACAAGCCCTAGAATTCGGACTCCGAATACATTCAAGTTATCGAACTCTAGAATTCGGACTCCGAATTCCATATTTTGTCCTGATGCGTTCGTTGGGCTTGTTTTTTACAGTTATTCAAAGGAAAAAGCATAAAAAATAGAGGATGCTACAAATATCCTCATACGCTTTTGTAATAAGTGAGGGCTTAGTTGGATAATCGTTGTCAATGAAAGGGTAAACAAGCCATGACAAGGAGGGGAGACTTGATAAATTTTGTTTAGAGCACCCAAAAATCGTTACGACATTAACTAGTCGAGCTCGAGGAGAATTTGGGCTTTTCACGTTTTTAAATTGGAGTAGAAGATGAGCACTCTCATTAAAAACAATTAATATGACATCGGCATCAGTGTCACAAGAACCGAATTATAAATGAATAATCCGGGGTAGATTATAATAGCACACTCAAACCCCAAATGGAGATGATTATAAACATGGCACCTTAGTCACTTGAACAAAACATAGATAAAGATTAGGCTTCAACAATCTAACCACAAATAAAAGAGAACAATGGTAATTTCCCAAACAAAATGGTCATTTTACGTCAAATGTCTTCCATATCACAATCTTACAATTTCAGCAGTCATCAACACGAGTTTTTCTCCAATTGCTATGAAATATAATAGACGACGTACAGAAAAATGATAATATTGCTATACTGTTGTCTCATCACAAGATCAAGATTGTTAAATTTTAAGAGCGAGAAACTTGTGCCGAGTAATACTCCAAAAAGACTTTTCATTGAATTTTGATGGAATCGAAAAGTAAAAAAACCAACACAAATTGGGGAAAGCCAACTTATGAATATCGAAGATGGTAGTCTTGAATACCCTCCCCCAAGTATTTGATATACTCATATGACAAAACAGGGACGAGGGGGAGGAGAGAAAAATCACGATACTATCAATAGCACAAATATAAACAGTATCTAGGAGCAGCCAAAGCATCTTCTTACAGAAAAAGGATGGGAAGGTGAAGGGACCTGCTTGGTTTCAGATTTTTTGGTTGGAAGGTGCTTGAAGAAGGCTGTAACTGCTCCTGTCACGCCATCTTCATTCTCCATCGCCTTCGCAAGTTCCACCGCACGATTCTTTACCTGTCAATAATCTCACTTGTTTTTTTTGTAAGGCAGAAAAATATTCCTTCCGTCCCTAAATTAAAGTCACAATGTCCATTTTTGGTGTCCAAAAATTAAAGCCACACTTCTACATTTCCTGTTAGGGAAAAGAATGTGGCTTACAATGTTTCTCTATCTTCTATATGAAAATGCTACCCAAACAGATTTATATTGGGTGAGGGTGGCTGGACCAGGTTATACCAATGCCAATGTCATATCATTCTGACTATTTTCTGGACTTCGTTTTGACATGTAGCAGGAATCAAATACAGAGAAATAACTTTAGACATGTTCTGGTCCGAAGAGGGGATGAGAAAGCAGGATAGGGGAGGGGAAGAAAATGAGAGTTGAAGAAGATGCTTAGTCTAGTCAAATGGAGAGATGCAATAACATTTCATAAGAATATGCAAAAAACTCTGTAATTAAAAAAATATTTCGTAACAATCTATATGTAATAAATATCTTACTTTTGCTCGGCATCAATTCACAAATAGTTCATTGTGTTAATTGCGGACTTTTGAGCCGGGAATCTTTTGGGAATATCTCTACCGCCTAACCTTAGGTAGGGGCAACGCATCGGCACCCCCCCCCCCCTCTGACCCTACTTGTGAGACTACACTAGATAAGTTGTTTATCTCTCACCCATCATCTCTCAATATGGAGCTGTGATATGAGAAATTTGGGAAGTTCACCACTCCCCCATTTTCTCCCCCCTAACTCCATCAGCCAAACATGTCATGTTTCATGATTTGCATGTTGATGTTGTTATTTCAATCAAGTAATGTACAGGACAATATCAATTATCTCAATTATTTCCGTCTAATGATGGGTTCCCAAGCATGTGGAACTAATCTAGGTGAAAACATTTTAGAGTTTTTCATCTCATTATTTTTCTAGAGGTGCTGATAATGATAATTCCTACCAAACACACCACGGTCCTCTTATCACACACCCTTCCAAAATCCTCCAACCATACAAGGATTTGAAGCTGAATAAGAATGAATACTTTTCATCTTCAGGAGATTATCTAAAATATGACTTTCCATATAACATCAGAAAATTATTCCAGAACAAGAAAACAACATATTACCTTTGGATCTAGCATGAATTCAATTGCACCAATCAGTTTGTTAAGTGAAAATTCCTCAACCGGTATTGGTTGTGGACCTACTCCTCTAGCATGCACTCTATCCCCCCAAAATGGCTGGTCACCAAAGAAAGGGACAATAGTTGTTGGGCACTGCAGAAGATCCAAAGGACAGGTATTATAAGAAAAGTAATAGATAACTAATCGGAATTACAACATGACCTCTTATCCCTTTTTTGGTTCAAAAGAGGGGAGGAAAAAAGGTGAAGGGGATGGGAGGAAAATGAAGTTCATTTAAAAAATAGTATGTACTCCTTATTCTGTTTGTGCTAATGAAGAAGTGCAAATGAGTTGGTAGTTTGGATATATATGTAAAAATATTGTATTTTATATACGGAGTATTTTTTTGCAAATAAAATAGTGCTAATTAATTGTATAGAACTACTTAACACTACACATTCATGCAAAAAAATATAGTGGAAAGATAGAACAATTTTACTACTCGCTCCGTCCAATAATTTTCTCCCCCACCCCCACTCACCTTTTTGGTCTGTTATGGGCTTATGGAAAAGAAGTCTGCTTTATGTGACAAATTAACCCTTCCAAGTTCCAATTTTAATGATTACATATCATATCGTCATTTTTCATCTACAATATTCACTTTATTTAAAACTATTCATCCAAGAGTGAATGTGGGCAGTCAATGGTTTTTTTCAACTCTCATAAATATGTGTGCCGGGTCATGGGTCAAACAGGGAAGAAAATTCTTGGACGGATTTTAAAAGTGAAAGAAATTAAGAGAAAATTAACTCCCCCGAAATCCCTCAAATTATGGAGAGGAGTTTGAGGGACGTTAGCTCCTCCGCTTCCTTCACCCTACATCGTAATTCCCACAACTAAATGCCCCCCCCCAAATATCCTAGGGAATACCGCAGCTCGAAGACCAGCAGCCGTTGTTCCAGCACCCCCATGATGCACCTGAAATGAAGGTGAAAGAATATGTGTAATTTGCTCAAATGTCAAATTTCGGAAGTCCAAGGGCTATGCAGCACCCTTGCAAGAAATGTGGAAGATACATAATATATACTAAGGCTAAGATTCTATAGGTGAAGGACCATGCCTGAAAAGTTCGAAGTTAACCAAATATTGGATAATTTGTGGTGACGAAACAATATACTCCGTATATCTATTTAGATAATAGGAAGGAAAAACTATGCAGTCAGCATCAACTTGCACCTCCCTGAACCGGGCAAGTAAGAACTTTGGATCCTAGAGTTCGTGACTAATTAGGAAGCATTGTGAACTTTGGATCCTAGAGTTCGTGACTAATTAGGAAGCATTGTGGCTTCAACGATGATAATTTTATTAATGATTGTGTGAGAATAAATAGGCAAAGCCTTACAATAGAACTATCATGATCCTACTAGGAAACGTGAATACTTGCTTAGGAACATGAACTAAAATAAGACAGCTAAGACTAAGAATAGGAAACTATTAATATTCCTAATAATAATAGAAATTGGAAAATAATTATAATAATAATCAATTATAGGAAACTAACAATAATGATGATGATGATGATAACAACAACAACAACTCCGGGATTAAAAATTTAACCCCTAGATCTATAACATAGTATTATAGAGATTTGCACTTTTGACCATTAAATTCATGAACCTTCAACTTTTAAGCTCCTTAAAATGCGGCTTTTTCCTCTTGTCAAGCCTTACAATAACAACAACCCAGTTGAATCCCACAAAAATAGGGTCCGGGGAGGGTGTGGGTAAGCAGACCTTACCTCATGTCAAGCCTTATAAGCCTTTATCTTTGCCCCCACCTTATACCCTACACTTGGAGTGAGCAAAAAAAGGCCAAAAAAGCAATGCCTCTTTTTCTTCACAACCAGTCCAACCACCTAAGTTCTTTCATTGTCACTGCGGATAAATCTATCACTTGATTTTTTAAAAATAATATTCTACTCTGTATATTATGATTCTTCATCTCCTCCAAATTCATGTCATCAATTATTGGAACTTCAACGCATACTGGGCAGCAGGCTATCATAGAGAGACTAGAGACAAACAAATGAAGGCTAGAGAAATTAGAACCCTTCACATTCTGTTTATTTCTATTTTTCAAGTTTCAATTATTCATAATTTCATAGGTAAACGAGGTACAGGCGGGAGGGGGCTGAGTATTGTTGAGCAGAAAAGAATTGCAATATTCAATTCCTTCTCATCGAGTTAATGTTTAAGATGTAAACTTACCACGGCAGAACATTGTAGGAAAAGCCAATCATGAGGACAGTTATCCAGTAAATAGACAAAATCCTTTGGTTCAGCTACTGCAATAAAACCTACCTTAGTGAGTAACATTTCCTAACAAGAGTTTCACATTCAAAAAGATGAAACTTCCAGACATACAATCTAGTAGAGCAAGTCAAATGAGGGAACAAAAACTCACAGTTACCAAGGCCACCCCAGCCTTTATTAATAATCCCCCTCTGACCAGTTCTTTGTAGTGCTTCAACAATTATTTTGGTCATCTTCTCTGGTTCTTGAACGGGCTGAGATTTTAGAAATTTAAGTTGTATGGATTTTTTTAAAGAAAGAAACACTGGGGTTCAGGAAACTCACAAGACTACCAAATCCAATGTAGATTGGCTTTTGACCTGCCCTAAGCCAGCTCACAAGTGATTCTGGAGGTTCATATTTTGATGCAAGATCAAGGAAGCAGAACCCCACCACGTCAATCTTAGGCCCCCAGTCTGCAAAGAGGATTAACACAATATATTTTGCTTGCAGCTGTGAATGTCGCATTATTGCTGTTTTACATGATGAGAAATGGAAGAGTGGTAGTACACCATTTTCGTATAAGCACAAAAGTGGTAAAAGGTTTTACCTTTTGGTTTAGGAACAAGGTGAGGACTCCAAATATATCCATGTGGAATATCAGATTCAAAGCCATGTGAACCACTTAAATACGTGATTGGTCGAAGTTTCAGCTTTTTCTTCCTTAAATCATTTATCATATCCCTTATTCCTAGCCAAATCAAAGAGTCAACGATCTGATATGACAACTGCAAAATACATAGAGATTAACATTATATGAAATAATGATTTAAAGATAATCTTTATTGTTTTCAGACATTACCCCTACTCAAAAGTAGAGAGGTTGTTTACAAGATGCAAGAGGAAAGACATTCAAGTGACTAACTAACCCGGTATCCTGAAGGTTGCTTTACACGAGACAATGGATGAGGAAATTCACTAGTCGGCCTGCCAGGGCACATAAAATATGAGTTAGGCTTTATGTAACAGAAGGAAACAAAATAATATGTAAACATAGTGCTCCAAGGAAAATGAACAGAAAAAGATCTTTCAACACTGCCCTACAAAGACTTACGTCCATGGCATTGTGAAAAATATATGAATCGGAATCTTCAGAGCTTCAGCAACATGTATATGCCCTGAGAATTTACCTTCCCGTGTTAAAATATAATGATGTGTGGAATAAAGTATGCATAAATTCTGAAAATCTGCTCATTAAGACTACCCAGCAACCCAGCAGGGTAGTCATAAATCATAATCACGGTAAACATGCAAACAATTTCAGGCCAACAAAGGTTTACCCTTCAGATCAAATTTGCTTTAACACTCTGATTTCAAAAGGAAAACCCTTACCAGATTCTCAAGAGCATAAACTTGATAGTTTAGACATTTTGATAAGGCAAAACTACATTAACACAATTAGTTCCACAACAGAAGTTACCAATTATCGGAAGAGAGGCTATCAATGTATGATGAATTCCTAACCATTTTGAATTGGTAATCAACGTCAAAACATCTGTGCTGTAACAATATTTTGTGTAAGAGAATGTTTAAAAAAACTACGTAACTCCAGCTAACCTTTGTTATAGAATCCAACATTAATTTAATATTACAATATACTATCGGTGCTAGTTATGTTTTAAATATGGATAATCTCTCAGATGTAAAAAAATGTTTTTCCTTTCTCTTTCAGATATTCCAAAAAAAGGTGCATTATTACAGTTCACAATACTGATATCATTCAAACAGATATATATATACACACACACACACACACTCCTATTGACCATTCAAATACGGAGTATTAATTATTAAGTCACTGTCAAACACTACATTGGGGTTAAAGTATATTAGTTCAAAGATTGCTTGAGTAACAAGCCTTACCATATGCGGGAGGATTAGCAATAATTGCATCCGCCTTAAAAGAAACCTTAGTATCCATATCGGGGTCTTTGCAAGCTGGAAGCAAGGAATATATGATATCTTTCAATTGCTTTCGTTGAACAGGTATTTCTGATGGTCCAGAAGGCAAAAATCCTTTGTTTTTAACCATGTCTGAAAAAATTTAAATTAAAAAATTAATGTCAGTAGTCCATTATACATAGCGAATTAACTTTTCAATGTTATTCTGAGGAATACTGGAAACATACATCCGGCCAAAACTTTTGGATCACCCCCAAGAGGATAGAATTCCAGCCCAGCAGTGAGGACAAATTCTTTGAAATTTGCATGAGTCGCAAGTCTGACACGATGACCATAATCCTGTAAGAATACAATCATTAAGTAAGTACAATATAGTGAAGAATTAAGTTCTGCCTCATCTGAAAAATGGAAAAACGCATGCATGGAAATAGTATACCTGCAAACGTTTTCCAATTGCAACAAAAGGTTGCACATCACCACGTGTTCCAACAATAAGCATTACTATCTGCATTGGTGGAATATACTGAAGTTCCATTGCATCAATATGTTTGTCCTCCAAATCAGTGTGTTTGTTTTCAGAACCATCTACAATCACTCCAACATCTCCCGGAATTTCAAATTCTACAGTTCCATCATCTTTGACTGTAGCTATTCTGTTCAACAGTTGGAGCTGCAGTGTTTCAAGTCTTTATGATGTATCCTATACATGTTAGGTTTTAATAGATATTATGCCATATCTAGTAGGCATATATGTAATTATATGTTATTTGAAATAGCAAGAAATCATGTTCAGAGCATTGGAAAAATCTGAGGCTCTTGGCATTATGACATGGCATTCATCAAGATAAAGTTGAGTAACGAAATAAAACAAAATCATATCGATTCATACAGCCACACTTAAGTGCTGATAATATTCTAAGGGACACTTTCCTTCCCTAAGACCTCTATAAAAATACACCTATTTGCCAGCCAATGCGAACAATATTGTATTGAACAGCTTAAAAGAGTTCTTCTATTCAAGCTTGCTCAATTTTTAAAAATTGCTATGAATTGAACACATAACTCAAAGAATGTGTTTCTGGGTTCCGAATTGCATGTCATTCTCACCATTCAGAGAAAGAAAAAAATGGTAACACTCCTTGACGGTTTTCTGCAGATAACTTTACCAAAAGCAGCATATTTGGTAAGTGTATCATTCTCCACTAATTAATATTGAAAAACCAGAAAAAGAGGAATAAGATGAAGACAAAGAACCTAGAGCATTGTTAACTAGGTAGAGCTTGGTACTTCAAAAAAAAACTGAGCCAAAAGCCTAAAACTGTGTTTGGTAAATACTAACTGTTATCTCACATAGAGTTCCAGAAAAAATTCAGAATCAATTATTTCAACTAATAACCTTGTGCTACAAAAATGACATCTTTTTATTCAACTCTCATTAAAAATCTAATTCCTTTTATATGTGTCTACATTTATGAACCTACAAATAACTCAAATTTCAGATGTTAGATTGTTGCAATCAACTTCTCGATAAGCATGCCAAATAGAGTCTAAAACATAGCTTGCACAATGCTCCTCCACTACAATGTTCTGAGGCAATTTTATTAGCCGGATGCTATCCACTTTAATAAAAGGAAAGAGCACATATGTTGTGTAGTTCCCAAAAGATCCTCTTCATAAACTTCTGTCATGGATGTCTGGATGTACAATGTACATGCTTGAGAACATTTGAACCGTTTTGAGGTGACATAATATATCTTAAAAAAGTTTTTTAAAAAAAAGTAGGTTGTGCTCGTTCAATCCAGTTTTCATGAAGAAAATCATTGAATCACACTCGGAGTTTGCTAGCTTATTTTGTCTAAGCATTGTTAAACGCAAGGAATAACAGGCATTAATGCAACAGAGGCACAAGACTAATTTTGACAAATCTAATCTTCTTTATGCATACATTCAATTCTAGCTTATTGGCAAATTTGTTCCTAGTTTCCTTTTTGCATTAGATTTCTATTTCTAGGTTATCACTCTATTATTTAGTTTAAAAAATGGCTAAATCTCATATTTTAACAATGATTTTTAAGCTCTTCTATAAAAGGAGAGTTTATTTGAAGAGGAAAGAATTAAGAAGAAATCTATTAATCTAAGGAGAAGGAGATTCCCTAAAACGCCACTTAGCTATCCTGCATTCCTATGTATTCCCCTTTCCTAAGGGACATGAGTATTGGATATTCGCAACCATAAATGTAATGATAATAGAATATTATTGAACTGTCATAAACTTGTACCTTCTTTTGAACAGGAAGTTTGTTGTCAAAAAGTTTTGCTGCTTCTTCAGCGCATATATTATGATGCCTTTGCCTCTCAGTTTTTGACCTTCCCAACTTAGGAGAGCCAGAAGGTGACTTGGGCTTATCAGGATTTGAAATCTCAGCATGTTTCATGTTTGCTTTATGAAATTCCATACCACTAGTCCGTGAGATATTTGTAGCTATTTTCACACAGCATAATTCATAAGCATAAAAACAGAGTCATGTTCACTTGACAATTTAGCACAATACTCTGGAAAGTGGTCTATCATCTATGTGTCATGTTCATTGACAATTTAGCACAATTCATGTAAACTGTTCGAAAAAAACATTGCTGAAATGAAAAAAAAGGTTTCCAAGATTAAAAAAGATAATTGAAAGACTACAAAATGCTCAGATCAAAGAGCTACAACTTGTAGCTTCTTGATTTCTAAGTGTTTTGGAGGCATTTTGAGCTTTACCAAACACATAATGCCAGTGCTATTAAATGGAAACAGGTTTTTAGAATGAAAATGCTCCAAAATACCAATTCAAACGCCCCCTAAGTAAGGCAATAAGCTTTACACTTTGCCTTCAAAGCAAGTGAATTCTTAATCATCATTCAGTATCAACAAATTAATAACTGTCTACCAAATTATCCGTAGCTCTGTTGGTGTAAACCACCATTTATCTTGTTTAGTTGATTAGTTACATAGTTTGTTAGTTAGTTAGGAAGATATTTTTGGTTGTTACTTGTTTTTCATTTTCTCTATATAGGAGTTAATCATGTAATACAAAATTGGAGCTATTTATACACTCAATTCCAACATGGTATCAGAGCTGGTTGCTATGGCTCCAAGCAATCACTCCTTATCTTCAATTTTCTCTTCCACCGTTTTACCTTTTCCAATTCTTCTCTCCATCTTCAGTTTCTACCCTAGAGATTTCCGTCTACAAAGAAGGTGAATCGTCAATTACATCATGTCATTCCATCCTCCTCCTCCAATGGCGTCTTCTACCTCTGGATTTATCACCGGTGTTCTGTTCATCCTCGTCCTCAACGGATCATGGTTTCGCGTGGAGAGCCGTCGCACTCCACGAATTTTTCCAGTTGATTATTCATCAATGGATATGAATCCGAGTGGAGAAAACTTCAATTTGACGCCATCTCCGTCTATTGATCTCTCCAATTTCATAGATCCGCCGAGCGCCGCCACCCCTATTGACTTTGATATGGCGGCCACCTTTCCTCTGGCGCTTCAGAAACACGCCAGTGATTCAAAACTGCACCACCGGAGGTCTCTTCCCCCACGCACTCCACCAGGCTCAGATCCGTGGATCTCCGTTGATGCCAGAGCGCATCCCTAAGGAAACTTCCGTCTCAGAAGATCCTCACTTATGGACTTTTCATCTGTCCAATTCAGGTCATGTTCATTGTCTTGTGCTCCATGAAATGTAAAATCAGATTCATCATTATCGAATGCAAATCTGTTGATCACTGTTTCAATTTCACTCAGTCGGTTTGATTGAGTTTCACTTTCATCATCATCCGGTTTTCGGTTGATTTCATCAATTGCTTTTGTCAATTGATTGCATATCATCTTTTGATGTTTTCGTGTGAATTCATCAATTGATTTGTCATCTCAACTTCATCATCGGTTGTGTCTCTCAATTTCAGAACCATGGCTTTTAGATTTCTTGGGTTGCCAAGTCAGACGAGTTCTTTGTGACGGAAGAAAGGCAAAGAAGTTAAAAGAGAATGGATCTGCAGATCCCTCTGGTGGACATACAATAAGCAGGTTGTTCCCTCACTTTTTTGGTCAAATGCAAATGTCCCAGTTGCTCAGATAATCACAGAACATCCAACAATTAGGGTTGGACTTGTTTTCTGTGGTAGACAATCTCCAGGAGGACATAATTTCATATGGGGGTTGTATGGTGCCCTCAAAGTTCACAATTCTTAAAGTACTTTGTGTTAGTTCTCTGGGTTAGTTACTAAGGGGGAGAGTTTTTGTTTATCTTGTTTATTTTGTTGGCCTTATCCTTGTGACAAAAACAAATAAATAGGAATGTTGTTTGTACGTACGTAGTAGCTGGTTGGGTATAGAGTCCTACCATGTCATGCATGTGTTTCCGTATACAAGTGGAAGATGATCCCTGATCCCTACGAAGCTGAGATAGAGTTCCACGCAGTCTAGGAATGTCAGTTGCTAAAGAGTTCAAGTGCAGATATAACTAGGGTTCTCATAGGTTCCTATATAAGTATAGATATGATATGATCTCAGTGTGGGCATTAAGAGAGAGTACGCAGAAATAAGTCCAGCGAGAAATTGAGAGAGCCGAAACCCTAGCTGCAAAACGAGATCAGAAGAGAATCATATTTGGTTCTTTCTGATATATGGTGCTGCTGTGAGCACAAGAAGTTTCTGGCCGATTCGTAGATCATATTGCAGATTCATGTTTGGTTTTGATGAAAACCACATCCAGCTGATGAACTAAGAAGTGCTGGAGAAAGGGCTGTCAGCACGTCCTATAACAGAAGTTATCGAGGTTGGTGTAATATGCCATTAGGAGAAACACTAACAGAGTTATGTGTTTAAGTCATCTGAAATAGATTAGCTCAATCCACTAACTGGTACCTACGGTGGTTGAAGTTGTAATCTTTGCAGTGATTTAGTGGACGGGCTATTACACGGACGTGGGCCCCGCAGAGTAGGAGAATTGCTCCGAACTGCGTAAACAATTTTTGTGTCTGTTTTACTGTTTTATTTCTCTTGCTGCATGTGACTGGTTGTGACAGAGGGAGTGTTTTAGCACTTTGCTTATCACAACGATCTAAGTGTGTGTGTGATAGACTAGAATTGTTCACAGAGAATACTTCCTCCTGTGATCAGAATCAGTACAACAATTTCACTTTGCTTGGATTTTTGGGTGGTTCTGAAGGTCTATTTGCACAGAAGACACTTGAAATCAATGATGACATTTTGGATACATATAAAAATCAAGGTGGTTATGACATGCTGGGCAGATTTCAAGATCAAATTGGAACAACTGAGCAAGTAAATGCTGCTTTGGCTGCTTGTACACCCTTAAAATTGGATGGTCTTGTCATCACTGGAGGTGTCAAACACAAGATGCTGTAAGCTTCACAGAAAAGTTTGTTGTTTAGGCATGGTCAACAAGGATCTTATTCAGTTGCAAGTTGAAGTTGTTCCCACCTTCAACTTGAGGGGGGGTGTTGGTGTAAACCACCATTTATCTTGTTTAGTTGATTAGTTACATAGTTTGTTAGTTAGTTAGGAAGATATTTTTGGTTACTTGTTTTTCATTTTCTATATATAGGAGTTAATAATGTAATACAAAATTGGAGCTATTTATACACTCAATTCCAACAAGCTCGGGTGGGTTTGAGCAACAATACAGTGTATAAATAAAGCATTTAGCATAAACTTTTGAAAATAAGCAGAACTAAGAGGCTATGTGCATGGCAGTAAGTCAGGCTTGATTCATTTTCTGAAGCTTGACATTTCGCCACGAGTTCGTCAAATACAAGACAGAATACTAACGGCAACTAATTCCAAGCAAATTTCTTCAACTCGGTACTCATAATAACTCCAGAAAACATGATAATACCGTAGAGAAGCTACGAAACTAACCTGCAGCATCATCAAGTGCGCCGTCCTCAATGGCCACCGAGACTTCAGAAGAGCTCGAATGATCGGATTTCCGCGCTGAATCCGACATCGGCGGCTCTTCAGCTACCTCCGGCGAACCTTGCATCTCCTCCACTAGCATCCGATCCAGATCCACACAGCCTTGGTCTACTGCCAATTACAGGACAGATACTTAAAGTGAACGAAAGAATCTCGCAAAGAAGAACTCTCTGGCGTGATGAAGAGAGGAGGTTAGAGTGAGAATCGCGAAGAATCAGGTCACGTTCGTTTTTTTCTTCTTTTGAGGATGGAAAGAGAAGGTCACGTTCCATCGGTCGGCGGTTGGCGGTGGGGAAGGGATGGGATAATACTCCCACCCCGAAATTAATTAGAATTTTTTTGAGATACATAACTAAAACTTTCTTTTCCAACATAAATCAATTTGAGTAAAATAAAATAACTATTCTATTACTCCGTACTATTACTTGAAATTGAGTACTCGCTTCGAATGTACGAGAAATACCGTAAAATAGATCGTACGATATATATTGCGCTACATCAAAATAATTTTTATTTCTTTAGTTTTTTTCGTTAAATATTTGATATAATAAAATATTATTGTCACATCTTATTTTGTAGAAATTTAATGGATTGTGGATTTGTGGTAGATACAAAGTAAATAAAAAGTGAAATGGAGGTGGTTTGTTTTTATGCCCAAAGAGCTGACGGTGTATCTTGGTGACCCGAGTGTAGTGCTGAGCATAAAGGTTATGATCAAAAAGATTGATGGGGATAGATTGGATTTGAGGTAGAAAAGATGGGACCGTTGTGGTCCTTGAGACCGTTTGGTCTAGAACCGATAGTCTCATTTGGTCCTTTGATTATCCAAAAGACTATACCGAGATAAGACTAGGACTAGAGATATAATATATTTGAAATATAATTTTTATACATGTCTATTTATACTTTAAGATTTAATTTTTATAGAAATATATTTATCTAATCAATATCGAACATAGTACATTACATAATTTTGCTTAAAATGTTCAAATAAGTGATAAAAAAGATCTCATACGGTCATACCTGTAAAACATACATATTAAATTTATTTTTTCATTAATTCTATCCAATTTCCATCTTACATAAAAATATTCATGCTGCATAGCTAATATTAGTCAATAAAGTATAAAAAAAGAAATTAAATGGTCAAAAATAAGTTTTCTTTATTTTTTACGAGTATTTTTTTAAGAACAAAAATTTAAGAATTTTACATATTAAGGATCAGGCCGGACTTGGATTAATCCTAACGAGACTATCCGGTCCCAAAAGATCTCTATTTTTTCATGAAGACTAGACTAGTTTGGATCGATTTTTAGAAAAGACTAAATTGATCTCATCCTAAATAGTACCGGTATTTTCAAGGGACCGTTCCGGTCTTGTACAGTTACTCAACTCTACCTGAGTGTGTATTTAGCTAAGAATTTTTATAGTTTTATTGTTTACCCCTTGTTTAGTTGGAAAGAAAAAAATGAAAAGAAATAAAAAAAAGAAATCAAAACGTTTTTGAATTTTCATAGATTCTTTTTGTTCGAGGGAAAATAATAATAAATGAAAAAAAATCAATTTTTTTCGTTAAATAATTCTATCAGCATTAGAGCAAAGGCAGTGGCGAGGCATTGCCTCCCACGCCCTACCACCTCAACCCGTTTTCTCATAATGCCTTGCATGGCATCATCATTCCTCCATGGTTTGAGAGTCATGAGCAAGGCACCCCTTTCCCACTGTCTTTTTTTAAAATTTGTTTTTATTTCTTTCTTTTTTGTACAATAAAGAGAAATTTTTTTATAAGAAGTACATCTATTTTTATAAAAAAAGATAAATAAAAAATTTTTTATAGTTAAAATATATATAAAAAAGTATAAAAAGTGAGAAAACATTGACTTGCCACTGCATGTAATGTCACTCCTCTCTCTTGCCACATGTTAACTGGACTATTTCTGATTGGTTGAAGAGTTCAATGTCATCGTGTGGCAATTTTTTTTGCCTTACTATTGTACATGCTCTAAACATTTTGACTACTTTTGAGCACGGAGCGAAGTAAATATGTTTCATTCATCAGACACATTATTCTGCATTTTGGCTAATATTTTTTAATTGAAAATGTCTAAAAAAATCAGCAATAATGCTAATCAAAATGCTACTCCGTATTTAGCAAACAGTCATTATGTTAGATTGACCGGTCAGGTAATTGGCCAAAAATTCAAATGCATTTTTTTAGTGCTCAAATGCGATTATTGTGACACTCACTGAAAAATTTAAAATAGTAAAATGCACAGCTTTCATACGTGTTTTTTTAAAAATAGTATTGGTATTTAGGTCCCATATCATATTTGATTTTATCGGGCCTAAAAATTTACCGAACACTATTTACCTAAAACAATGAAAAACTGGCAAAAAGTAATTTAGTTTACAAAATTCGCGGGGTCCTGTTGAAATTACATTAAAATTTATTAGTAAGATGGATCGTCTTCTCCCGCAGTCCATTAGCATTCCACAGAGCACCTTCTTACTACATGTATATATATATAGACCTCCGCAGAGACAGAGAAGCTCAAGAAACTGGTAGAAACTTGAAAGAGGAAGAAATGGAAAAGGCTATTTACAGACAGAGAGTTCTTCTGGAACACCTTCAGTCCACTGCTCCTCTTCCTGATCACTCCCATGGATCTTCTCTTTCTGTAAGCAAAACACAAACTTTTACATAATTCCCCAAGTTTTCTTAAAAAAAATTAGTGAGTGGAACTATTTAACTTCATGGTATGTTTGGGAACATGGATTTGGATTTCAAATCCGGATTTGGCCTAAATTCCATGTTTGGGAAACTTAAGCATTTTAAATTTGGATTTGAATCAAATTCTTTATATTCAAAACAAAGCTTAATTTGAAATCCATGCACCTCCCCTTGTCATTTGAAATTCTGAATTTCAAATTTTGGAATTGAAATGCATGAATTGAAATGAAATGCTAGTTGCCAAACACTACCTCATTTCTTTTTTGAAACCCAGAATTTGATTTCATTACCTTGCCTCTTTGTTACTATTCTACATGATATATTGAGATCTTTTTTGTTGGGCAGTCATCGGAATGTTTAGCAGCAGGCGATAGTTCAGCTCATCGCAGGACTCATGCGTGTGGAGACGATGTTGTCATTGTGGCGTAAGTTTCTTGTCTTTTACTCATTCTTGATTTTTTTTTGACCCGTTTCATTTTCTGGTTTAAATTGTGGAATGCCTAAAGGGTATAGTTGTCATTTGTCCCTAGGGCGTACCGGACCCCCATATGCAGAGCGAAGCGAGGAGGATTCAAGGACACATTTCCCGACGATTTGCTTGCCCCCGTTCTTAAGGTCAAGTCCCTCCTCTGCCATGGCTGCTGCATTGTCATCCCACGTTTGAAATGGATCAAGAAGTGTTTTTTTATAGGTTAAAAAGGCTATTGTACTAATGTTAGATTTCACTTGTACTAATGTTCTAATGCAGGCTGTCATTGAAGCAACTAACATAAACCCTGCTGAAGTGGGAGATATTGTTGTTGGTACTGTCTTGGCCACTGGCTCTCTGAGAGCAGCTGAATGTAGATTGGCTGCTTTTTATGCCGGTTTTCCAGGTAATATTTCATCTCCCTATCTCTCTCTGTGTATATATACATACATACACACACACACACATGCATGCTATATTTATTAAGTCTGTTGGTATGTTTTTTTCTGCCTCCAGAAACTGTCCCTGTAAGAACTGTAAACAGGCAGTGTTCCTCTGGTCTTCAAGCTGTAGCTGCATCTATAAAAGCTGGGTTCTATGATATTGGTATGATTTTCTTTCTAAATTCTAACTACTTTGTATTATGTTTAGATCTCAGATAATGCTAGGGAAATTGAATTTCCTTATGTAATGGAAATGGATATGAAATATTATTCATTAGATTTTTTCAATATTTATATTTTTTGTCTGTAATGTACAGGTATAGGGGCAGGATTAGAGAGCATGACAGTTGACAATATCAGCAGACCTCAAATTGCTAATCCAAGAGTATGCCAAATTGTGTTTTTCCAAGCAATAGGTCTTTGAAACTTTCAATGCATCCAGAGAACAAAATTTAATGTACTTGTTTGAATGTGTGCTTTAAAAGGTGGATGATTTTGCACTTGCCCAAGATTGTCTTATACCTATGGGGATTACTTCTGAAAATGTTGCACAACGTTACGGAATCACAAGGCAAGAACAAGATTATGCTGCTGTAAGTGTCACATTTTTTTTGTCTAACTTCCCAAGAATAATTTCCTTTGCAAATGAGCTTCCAGCTTATGCTTTCTATTGTCATTAGGTTGTCTCTCACCAGAGAGCTGCCGCTGCAACTGCTACCGGGAAGTTCAAAGATGAAATCATCCCTGTTTCTACAAAGGTTTGATATCTTATACACTTAAGTAGGCTTTAATGTGTGATTATGAATCTTTCTACTAATATATTCAATATTTATATAATGGAAACAAATAGATTATAGACCCTGCAACTGGAATGGAGAAGCATGTAGTCATATCTGTTGATGATGGCTTTCGCCCTAATGCAAATATGGGGGACCTGGCTAAGTTAAAGCCTGCTTTTAAGAAGGATGGATCAACAACTGCTGGTAATTGAACCCTGACTAACCATGATTTTCCTGACTTGACCGGTGAACATGGTTAATGACATTGTGTTTGGCTTGACCATGGATGTGATTTTCAGGAAATTCTAGCCAAGTTAGTGACGGTGCAGGAGCAGTTCTTCTTATGAAGAGAAGTGTTGCCATAAACAAAGGGCTCCCAATCCTTGGTGTATTTAGGTAATTCTTGTCTAATGAACTGATCTTTGGAACAAGTTCACTCTTCCAAAGATGTTCCGTATATTCAACTTTTTGTTCTTTCTATTTAAAGGAGTTTTGCTGCTGTTGGAGTGGATCCTGCTGTGATGGGGGTAGGACCAGCTGTTGCAATTCCAGCTGCTGTAAAATCAGCTGGACTAAAACTGGATGATGTTGATTTATTTGAAATCAATGAGGTTTTGTTTGTGATTTTTTTTAATATTTCAACATATGGTTCTTCGTCTTCTCTATGAGAATCATTTTAATGATTTGCTTGTATTCATATGCAGGCATTTGCATCTCAATTTGTGTATTGTAGCAAGAAGCTTAATCTTGATCCCGAGAAAGTCAATGTCAATGGAGGTGCAATAGCCCTTGGACACCCTTTGGGGGCAACAGGTGAGTCATAAGTTTTTTGTCATATCTTTGTCTTTTCATACTGTGGTAAACTCTGTGGTTCAAGTGTTTTAGATGAATGATGAAAAAACTAGGGCAGAAGACACTGATTCATCTCATAAAATTGCAGGTGCACGATGTGTTGCGACATTACTCCATGAGATGAAGTGTCGTGGGAAAGATTGTTACTTTGGTGTTGTCTCAATGTGCATAGGTACTTTTTTTTAGTATAACAGTTGCATGCTACGCCTTTTCAGGTCAGTTTTGTTCATTCATTGACCTTACCATGTGCTCTCATCATATTTTGAGCTGCAGGCTCAGGGATGGGCGCAGCTGCTGTTTTTGAAAGAGGGGATTGAGCGGATGGTCTCTCCTATGCTAGGGCCATCGACCCCACAAATTCTCTCTTTAAAGTTTGCTAAATAATAATGTTATAAAATTGTGTTGTGTCCACAGATTTTGAAATACACATTTGATTCTATCGTTCCTATCTTTGTATTTTGACACAAACATTTTGAATAAATTTGACAGCCTTTAAAGTGCTTGCAATGTTTGATTCTATCGTTCCTATCTTGTAGCTGTATTTAGTAAGTGTATTGCTTTGAATAACGTATGTCCCCTTGAACTATGTAGTAAAGGCATGAAATGTAAACTCCATAGCAGCAATACTTATTCATTGATGGTGGTGAAGATTTAACTTATCATTAAAACACAACGCAACAAAACAAACTGTGCTACACAAGAATCATAACAAGTTGACATATGGAGTACTATTACCAGAGTGTTACACATCTTTGTACAGCAACTGAAACCTTGGTATCCTCTCGGGAGGAAGGGGACATGATACTATCAGCTTCCCTTTCATCGCTCCTCTGTATATTGCCTACATAACCAAAAGAACACCTTTGGATATTATAATTCAAGAATTAAGCATGATCCCATCAAAGAAAAATATAGAGCTAACACAAATGTGTACTCCATCTCACTTATTCACCCCCCCCCCCCAAAAAAAAAACCA
>OOIL02003144.1:848275-861381 GCA_900332095.2 Cuscuta campestris
ATTCACCCCCCCCCCCCAAAAAAAAAACCACGAAGTTTCAAATAGCTTGTGGTATGAATGATTTCCCACTTGCACACTTTCAAATACTTTTTAAGTTAAAGTTCCTTCTTCCTCTAAAAAATCAATCATTTGTCCTTCAACACAAGCTATCCCGAACACACCCTTAATCAATGTTTAATACGAAGTACTCTCTTCTCTGTGTCTATATTTAAGTAAAGACTTCAGCTATATCTCTCTGATTTTGTATAGCCATAAATAGGCAGTGCAAACAGATTGAGGAAAAAAACTTCATTTGCTTTTATGTAAGGCATGAAAAATCAACATCTTGCAGTATGAGCAAAAGAGAAACTCACAAGCCTCATTTTTAAAAAATAAATTAAAAAAAAATAAATAAAAGCTTCAGTAATGGTGTAGTGAAGATGCATCTTACCTCCACAACATCAATGAAGTCCTGTTTTGTCTTAAATGCCCCAATCCACTTTGTATGATCTGCACTCCTGTGGAACACCCGCACCAGATCATTATAGAAGATACACATTTGACATTTATTTACTCAAATAAAAACAATTTTAATCATTTTATTCTGCAAAACCAGAGAGAATGAGATGATAATAGGGGGGCGCACCCAGAATCCATCTTCATATGATGAGCATTGAAGAAGAACACAGTAGAAGGAATCAAAGTGATATCAAAATACTTCACGTAAACTTGCACTCCCTCGGCATCGAAATCGACCAGCGCCACCGTCGCGAACTTGGAGACCTCCGCCGCGGATTTATAAAGCTGCGCTCGAGAATTCATTTCCATCAATCAGAAATACCGCCAACACGAGTTCGATTCAAAACTCGTAATTGTTTGTGCGCTACATGAAATTGACCTAATTGGGAACTATGAAACGCGTATAATCGATCATAAAGTCTCTCGAGAAACAAAACAAAAATTCATTGGAGGAAGAAAGGCGGAGAGCATACGACGTCGTCGAGATGGAGGCAGACGGAATCCGATGAACGGCCGAAGCGGAGGACGAGAACCTTATCGACGGTGTCTCTGATGATGGAATCGATTTGTTGCTTCGTCGTCAACCTCCTAAGTAGGTATTCCATCTTCTCTGCGGGATGTTAGAGATTCTGCTGGACTTATTCACAAAATTTCTAGAGTTATTTCGTTGTCTTCCACACAGATAAATAGTTCTTGAATTTCGTAAAATAAGATTAAAGAATTATTGCATACTACGGAGTACAATAATTAGCTTTATCATAAAGTAAAACCTGAAGTATTTAATGCTCCCTCCGTCCCAAAAAGAAAGAAGTTTAGGTTTCTCTTTTTTCTCCGTCCGAAAATAAAGTTTACATTTCTAATTTTAATCCACAATCTTTCAAAAATACCCCTCTCTTGTTTTTTTCCTTTACTTTTTCCTTATTTCTCTCTTCTCTTCTCCGCCACTCCCTTCTCTCCTTATCCGGTTATCTCCATTCTTTCTCTTTTATCTTCTTCTCTCTTTTCATTCTTTTGCTTCTCCTCCCAAACGCAACTCTTTTTTTCTTTTCTTCTTTTCTCCTTTCTCTTTGTGTAAATCTCACTTCTTCTTCTTTCGCATTCTCCATCTCCCTCCTCCATCTCCCTCTTTCTTCGAGATCTAAAGAGATCTACAATTGCAGAGATGGTAGATGGCGGCTATTAAGGTGATAGCGGGGATGGGGGCTGGCGGAGATGGAGGATTGGCAGCGATGGTAAGGATGGTGGTTGTGATAGGCGATGGAGGCGATGGAGGGGGGCAAGCGCGACGGTAGGCTGATGATTGTGGTGAGGGATGGCGGTGAGGGATGGCCGCGAAGGGAGGCTGCCGGAGAAGGGGGCTGACGGGTCTAGCGGCAGGCAAGCCGACAATGGGGTTGCCGAAATGGACTAATTGACTCCAAAGTCAAAACGTAAACTTCTTTTCCGGACGGAGGGGTATTATTTGAAAATGTGAAACATGTCACAAAAATAGATATTAGTATGAAGAAGTTTTCTGTCTTTCTGGTAAAATTAAGAATAGTTTTCCAACCTCTTATAATTAGGGGTAGACGAATCAAAACATTTATGTAGTTATCTTGGCCTCAATCTCGTTTTATAAAAATGGGTCAAAACATTTCAAGAACAACATTGTCTTACTTTGTCCCTTTCATTTTGGAACCAAGATAATTCAAAACGTGTCGGGATGTCCTAATTCAAACTTTTTATAAAATGTAAACATAAAACTTTATAATACTCTGTAATATTTTAAATCTAAAAAGTACTCTCCAATTTAGAAACTTTATACATATATAAAATAAATTTTTGAATAAAAGTGCAATAAAACATATACATTTATTTTAAAAATAACATTTTAGTTTACAAATATTATGCAATTTGATAACAAATTATTTGAACGGATATTTACATTTAGAGATAAATGCACGGGACAACGAGACGAAACAAGATACTTTTTATTTATCCTGGTCTCGTTCAATTTTAAATCGATTCTGGACAGATTCAGGATAATATTTTGTTAGTCCTATAAAACACATTATAGGGATGACATAGGACATTGTACTTCCATGATCATGATTCGTGATTGTAAAATATGTCCAATGCAAGTCTCATTTCATCTTCTCCTCCATAAATAGGACTAATGTTTAGTCCCAATCCATTGCTTGAAAATACGGAGTAATAAAAAATGAGACTAATGCCTCTAAATAGGGATCACCCCAACTCAATCCATCTCTCCTTCATTTATTTATTCAAATAGATCTGAGTCTAAAATACGGAGTAGGACCTTCCATTTATGAGACAAAAAGATGGAACAAACAAAATGTGCAAAGTGAGACAAAATATGGAGAGAGGCTACAAAATAAAATGGGGCAAAACAGTGAGAGGATTGAAAAACTAATAATGATAACAGGCTTAACAGCAACAAAGGGTTCATTAATTTAAAGAGATACTAAAACATAGGATGTTGGCAGCAATAATAACAGCAAAGAAGAGGGCTTCATAAATTTAAAAAGAATCTAAGACTTAGGATGTACAACTTTAATTGATTCACAAATGTAAGAATAAAAACGAAGGACAAAGCGAGTATGCACAAATCTTGTAGGTAGAGAATTTGGGACGGATCACGAATGTAACAGGAGACGCGAACACCCCAATCGACCTCAATCATTTTGTCCAAAGCCGAACCGATCTCCTCCCCTTGGTGAAAACCTTGGGAATGAGTTGCATCAAGTTCTTTGGAATAGAGGCTTTCTGCACATTTGCGTGGCACGATTATAAGATAATTATAGGGGAAAAAAAATCTGGCCCTGGCAACTAAAAGAACGTCTCAACAAGAGATACTAAAGGACCCGTATGGTACCACCACAGCCAGTGACTTGTTTGGCTGAAACGAATTCTGAAATGAAAAGTTTCTGTTAAAATCAATTTCAGCCAAACATTAGTCAAACACAGAGACTTATTCAGCTCTGATGAGCAGAATAAGCCGATTGATGCTACCACACGGGCTCTAAGTCATGAGAGTGCACTACCAGAGTGTAAGAATGATGCCAATCTTCACATCAACCGCCGCCTCTGTCGCCTCCTCCTCCTCCTCCCCCTATCAGATGGGGCCACATGATTCATTCTATCCGAGTCAGCTGCGTCGTCTTCCTCAGTTCTTCTCCCTTCATCTTGAAGACCCAAGAGATTCTCGCCCCAAAGAAACCGGCGCCTGGGAAAAGATCCGTTTGACCGGCGGTACCTAGACAGAGTTCTTGACCTATCACCACTCCTCCTCCTCATATTAGACATTGAGCCCATTGACCCAAACATCTGGACCAGAAAGAATGTACTCATCAAACCGTCACCCCTTTCCCTATAACTTCCTGTTGATACCCTATCTCCTCCATTCTCAATCACATAATCCCCAAGCACCATAGCACCTGGCATAGCAGTTCTAACAGCACTGATGATGTCATCATATTCTCTCTGTTCTTCCAGGCTTCTCCAAGCTCTCTGTCTTGATGGATCAACCTCAGTTGGACGGACTGTGGGGTGAGCCCTCCTGGCATGAAGGCGCAGTTCCTTATAGTTACCTACATACGAGCATGATTCACGGGAACAATTTCTAAGCTTCAAATTCAGGTGGTTTCTAGCTTCTTCAATTACCTTCCATCCAAACACGTCCCCACGACATAGAGGGCATTTAAGGTTCAATTTTGGTTCCGATGTATAATTATTATCTGAAAAATCAATTCTATTTGGTTCTGATCCTCCGGCAATTCCACCTGTAACCAGTGTGGGTGGAGAGGGGGGAAAGTGAAAATTCTTTTCAGGGACTTTCTTGAAACGGTCCAGACAATTTGAGTGCCTATAGCTTGTGTCACAAATGTAAGATCTACACCCTTTATCATGAGAACTACAAAGAAGAAGAACAGCATTGTGTGGATGATCCATACATATAGGGCATGAAGCTTCATCCCATTCCTTATAGAGAAGAGCATGATGCTTATCTGCCTCTTCTGGCATGCTTTGTTCCCTAGTATCCATCTAGGTACACCCGTAACGTGTGTTCAACTGTTACTATCACTAAAACCATTAATATTTCAATGTTTTACAAATTTTTATTTGCTATTTCAAAACAAAAAAACTACACAGCAACTGTGATACCCTACACGTTGATGCTACCGAAAATTTAGTCTTAAGCTTTTGAGAGAAGAAAAATACAGTTTCAAAGCTAGTTGTTGTAACATCAAATTTATAAATTCGACACTCCATGAAATTAAAATAGAGAGTGAAGTTCATCATTGCACAAAAAATATACTTGTGTAAAGATCCTGAAATTAGAAAAATGATATGGCAACTGGACACAAATGCTTATATAAAATGCCAAAATTAGGAATATCAGAAGGTGAAAATCATGATACTACACAACATCATTGTTCCCCTTCCATTGGCGGTGGGGTGGGGTCACAAGTCACAACCCTGCAACAAGGAAGTGTTTGCCTAAATGATCATATTCTAGATGACATATAGTTAGCCATCTCTCCTTAGTTACCTTCTTCATGCATAAAGCAAGAAAAATTTCAGTTGCCTACTCTTTCCAGGATGAAAATTGCTTAAAGAGTGAGAACTTACCTCTCATCACACGAGGACATTCAAGTTTTGGACTAGAGCTTGACATATATCAACCCAACAAAGTGAGAGGTGATGATTAAAAGCCATAAACATGCTTTGTGTGCAGTGAGCCAGTGACTTAGTAATTATGTGTAAAAAGTATTTCTAAACAGAAAGCATGAAAATGTGTGAAAATAAGCCAAATAGTTGATGCAAGAATAGCGTGTAACCTAAAAAAGAAAATAAACCTCTAACATATGTAAATATTACATATTGTAGCATACTTACCAAGAAAAACACCAAATTTTGTGGTATCTTCAGTATCTTATACACTGGACAGAATTACTACAGGATCCTTATTCCACTTTACAGCACACTGAATTTCACCCTTCAAGCAATAAAGTAGTATAGTTCAAAAAAATCATTTATTGCGGAGTATACAACAAGATGTTTTTATCTTGATTCACCATCACGAGTCTTACAGCTCATTTCTAAGCATAGTGGTTATGGTCAAAATTCCTAGAATTATTTTAATGGCAAACACAAAGAGAATATCATTAACTTGCATATTGAAAATATGAGTCAAGTCCTTTAAGCCATTTGATCAAGTCATGAAAGCAGTATACGCTTGCAGCAATGACAGATCAATTATTTTTCTTCAGAAAAAATGGGTCAATGCAAATAGCTAGCTTTATAAAAAAAGTCCATAAAGGCATCACCTAAGTCCTTTCAAGTCCAAAACATTCGGAAACTGAATAAATTCCAAATATGCTTTGATCTAAATCAAGTAATCAATATTTTAAAATTGTAGAGAACAATGATGATGAGGAAGAAGAAGAAGAAGATACGAATAAATAATTTGCTCCATACAATTAAAAAAAATCCTATAATAGCATCGTTAAAAACATTCTTTGTAAAGTCAATACAATGATTGGCAAAAGGAATATTTCTTTTTACGATCAAGATAAGAATCCATTCAAATTCATGATGTTTCATTCCGAATCAATAATTCAATCTATGAAAACAAGATCTAAACCGAAAATTATAATTTCAACCCCTTACATAATATACAGATCAAAGAGATCAATCGTTAATTGGTGCATAGATGATAATACACACGAAGATAAGCACATACCCATAAAATTAAAGTAAATACTCCGTATTACGGTTAACCAAATAGATAAACGTTAGGGCACAACAAATGAAATTGGAAAATGAAGGGTAAATGGAATTACAATCAGATTGAAATTGAGTTGGCATCAGGAGTTTGATTCATGTAGACTTCGCTGCAACTGTTGAATTGAATACATTAAACATGGTAAATTATAAGTTACGAAACGAAATTTGGGTGAAAATTGAAGAAATCGTTCTGCGAAATAGGGTAGAAAGGGGGAGTTGGAGACTTAGGAGAGAACAATGAAATGAAAAAAAGGCACGGATGGGAAAGTCTATATATATTTCTCCGTATGTAGTAGAAACTATCAATTTTACGAACGGAACATCGTAATTCGTAAGTGTCTCATGTCACTATATGACCTGGAGTTTCAAGGTCAAAAGATCCACCATTTCTTAATACTCCCTCCGTCTCTCATAGATCTTAGCTTTCCATTAATCCTTTTTGTTTCTTTCTCATAGATCTTTTCATTACCCTTTTTAACATTGGAAATATTATAACTATTCTCACTTTATTTATTAGACATCATCCACCTCATTTAATACATTTCAACCATTTTCATTTAGGTTGTGTTTGGCAACTAGCATTTCATTTCAATTCATTCATTTCAATTCCAAAATTTGAAATCTTGAATTTCAAATGACAAGGGGATGTGCATTATGAATGTTATGAATGTGAAGAATTTGAACCAAATCCAAATTTTTTAAGTTTTCCAAACATGGAATTAGAGCGAAATCCAGATTTGAAATCTAAATCCATTTTTCCAAACATATCATAGGTATTTTAACAAACTTTCACATTTGTTTCAATTTTCTTTAAAAACTACAAAAAGCCAAAACGAGAAGATGGAGTACTATTATTATTACTAATAATATGTATTACTCCCGTATTTTGTTTTTTCAAAAAGGATGAGCCCCATCCCCGAGGCCCCCCTCAGACCCGGCCGGACGGTCACTGAGAGAAGGTAAGTTAGACCTTAATCGCATATTGGTGGCAATGAGTGGAGCTTGCACCTGGTACTTGCAGAGGCCTTATGCTTAGCATAATTGTCTTCCAGTGCAGCTCTCAGGAATCGAACTCGGGCCTTACCCCCTTGACACTTTTTGCCTTGACAATTGTGCAACACCTACGTGCAGTGTGTTGGTGTTGGTGTTGATGATGAATTTTAAAAAGAAAAATACAATAAATGGGGATGGAGTTTATCCAAATAACATATAGAATAGTGGGAAATTCATATAATTATGAGAGAGTAAGGCGAACGTGGACGATAAGGAGTCCAGATACACCAGTGTATATAGCCTGCCTTTTTGGTTGGGCAACCACTACTCACAATATATACATATAGAGACAGCAACCTCTCCACAACTTGAAGCACGCAGTTAAGCAGCTCCCATTTTATTATCATCTTCTAACATATACAGCACAAGTTATATTCTTATGTATGTATAGATCGATCTATACATATACACACACGTCATTACTGCACGATAAAAACAATTAATTAAACCCCCCCACACTTTAACATTTTTTGAGTGTACTATAATCACTTTAACTCAGACAAATTACAGAGCTAAGAAGGTTAATTTATGGAGATGGAAGCAGCAAACCTGCCGGAAAAGACGTATTTAATTCATGCCGCCGCAGCAACTCCGCCCAAGGTTCCTTCCGGCGATGGTCCCTATGTTCGAGCAAAACATGCCCAGGTAAACATATTTAGTTAGGTATATATATATATCTCACATCAACTGAATATTTAGATAAATAAATTAAATGTTAATAAAGGCTTAGAATATAAAAACACTTTCTTTTCTAGGTTTAGAATCACAAGTTTGAGTCTTTGATTGAGTTGGTTTCTAACACCATATTAGAGTCTTGATCAATTCAATCAAAAGTACAAATTTGCGATTATAGAATTAAAGAAAGATTACACATTCTAGCACAAAGAAAGTCTAATAATGTATAGAAAAATTTGCTCCAAATAAGTCTAAAAGATAGTATGTTTCCGTGAATGAAATCAAATATCCTCGATATATATTTTCATATGATCTGCCATATATGCCTTCGTTAGCAACAAGTGTTAGATAATGAGTAATTAGATGAATGACTCTATGAATATGATCATTAATAATAAATGTTAGATAATGACTAATTATATGAGTGACTCTACGAATATGATAGTTAGCAACAAATATTAGATAATGAGTGATTATTTGATCAATAACCATTCAAATTATTTTTTAATAATGGCTTATTATATTTTACTTGAATTGTAGTCATTTCGGATGCTTGTCATTTTCCCGACTATTAACAAAACACTCAAATTTTCAAAGGCGGAACATTTTAGAACTTTCCATTGTCAAACGTAAGAGTAAATAGGACAAGTCTTATTTAGAAAAAAAAGATATGTTTAAGTTCCATTTGCCTAAATAAATTAGTGCTAATTACCCTATTATTTAATGAAGTTAGTGGAGAAAGATTTGGAAGGGGCGATAGTGTGGTTCAGGAAGGCCATAGAAGGAGGGGACAGGGTAGGGAGTGCCCTAAAAGACATGGCAGTGGTGTTGAAACAGCTGGATCGATGCCAAGAAGCCATTGAAGCCATCAAGTCCTTCCGCCTCCTTTGCCCCGCCCAATCCCAGGATTCCTTTGACAATGTCCTCCTCGATTTATACAAAGTACGTATATATATATACTTTTAAGTGTTTCTGTTATACATGAAAAAAAAGTTAATTACCTCTGGGGACGACGACAACGACGAATAATACTTATTGATTAGCTTGGTTCATCACAATGTATTCAGAAATGTGGTAGAGTGGATGAACAAATAGCGCTGTTGAAGCTGAAGCTGAGAAAGATATATCAAGGGAAAGTCTTCAATGGCAAACCCACCAAGACTGCCCGCTCCCATGGCAAAAAGTTCCAGGTCTCCGTCACCCAAGAGAGCGCCAGATTACTGGTACTACGTAATATACCTCTTTTGTCCTGTAAAACATTTTCTGTTCTGATTCTTTTGAGCCAAATGGGTAGGGTGTAGAAATGAGTAGGGCTCCGAAAACGTCCAATTGAACGATAGGGCGTAAAAGGTAATTAGCCAATTAGGGTATAGTTTCGTTTAGACTTAACACAAGTACATATTGAAATGTTTTATGAGACATCTACGATGAGAAAGTTGAAAATTTTTACATAACAAAAGAAGTATGTATTTCCTCATACTAATTTCGAACACGATTCAAGAAGTAGTTTATATAATCTCACATCAAACATTCATTATAAAAAAACTATAATTTAAGTATATAAAAAACAATAGTGCTAGCTAGTTGCTCACACAGTTACAGAATGCGAGCGCAAAATTTTAAGATCGTACTGACATTTTGTATCCGTGTATGACGAGAATCTTAGTGCAATTGGTGGGAATGAGAAGTATTCCATATTAAAAATGACTTTGTGTGTATATGTGTGAAGGGGAGTTTGGGATGGGCTTACATGCTGAAGCAGGAGTACAAGACAGCAGAAGTGGTGTACCGAAAGGCCCAAATGATAGACGCGGACTGCAACAAGGCCTGCAACCTGGTCCAGTGCCTGATCAAGCAGTCCAGGTATGAAGAGGCCCGTTTCTTCCTCGAAGAAATATGGAAAGGGAGGTACCCGGGTTCGGATGACCCGAAGACCATAACCCGGATGGCCGAATTGCTGTCGGATTTGGACTCCGTGCAGAAGAAGCGCACCACTTGCGGGCCGTTGCAGAGCCTTCCAAGAGTGGATGATGAAGATGATGATTTCTTTAGTGGGCTTGATGGGCTGACAGTCGAGTTCGGCCCGCCAAGATCAAGAAGGCTGCCCGTGTTTGAAGAGATCACTCCCATTAGAGACCAGATGGCTTGTTAATCAATTATTGTACGTAATAATAATTGATTTGCTTAATCAGTAGTCTTTAGACAATAATAGCTTTTATAATTGTATATTTGCATTGATGAGGTTGTACGACCACATTAGTATATGTACATATTAGAGGTGAATAAAGATATTGAGACAATCTTATTTGGGGCAAAACTGACATGGTACCTTATCGAATAATGGGACTTCAAGTTTAAATGAATTTTCAAATTTACGATTGTTCAGATATGTCTTTAAACTTGAGGGCACTCACCGCATTTGTAACTAACTTTGCCTCTCAATAAATTATTTCATTGATTCAAAATCAAAGTTATACTCTCTGTTTGAGACATGGAATAATAAAATGTTCAATGTTCAATGTGACATATCATATTTCTTTCTATTTTTGTTTACTAAAACTTCAATTATTTTTTTATTAAAAATAATATTTTCTTATTTCTTTGAAGTAAACATTGAATAGTCCCAATTATTTACTTTGTACTTTTTATTCATGAATCTCAATCATAAAATTTAATTCTATGTATGTCAATTTTACGCGAGGATTCCATCCACTCAATTTTAGCTATCTTGTCTTACAGAAAATTTTCACTCTATATTTTCTCTCGTAAGAAAATTTTACTTTCTCTATACGGAGTATGCCTAAAAGAATTTATTATTCTCCAAAATTAAGCCATTTATTTATTATTTACATGGTCAAATTTTATTTATATTTTTTTTTATTGTAGCATTTACAATGTGACAACATAATAAGTGTGTCAATGTAACAATTACAATGCGAATTCCCATTTTAATCTTAGAAGACTAATGATTCGTATTTTGATATTTTCAAAATATTTTATTCTAATCTAGAGAGTTTTTTTCTAAATTTTAACCACAATTTTTTTTGTATTTTTATTAACGGTCAAAATGACAACAAACAATACTCCATTTTCACACTCACCAGTCAGTTGGTTCGTCTCCGTTATTCCCACAGCGACGATGGTGAGAGAGCGAAGTAAGAAAATACAAAAGGCCTCAAGATAGTGCGGTACCACCGGGTACGCTGTACGCGCACGCACGCGATCCAATCTCCTTCTCCCAAACCCTAGCTCCTCAAATTGCATTCTCTCGTTAACCGCGCACAGTGATTTGGCCATGTCCAGGTGTTTGAGCAGTAGCTGAACAGTTTTGATTTGGACTCGTCGGACCCTAAGATGCATAGGGTTGTGTGTGTTTCAAGACAGCGACCTTGTGCGCCTAGAAGCTCTCAGTTTATGACAAGGTTACAATTTCTAAACCTATTTCTCCATCATTGATGATATGTTAGTTTCAGCTTATTTTGAGTTCTGTTTGAGACTTTTTGGTTTTGTTCGATATTTTTTCGTTTAGCCATTTAAACCGTGTTGCTTGAATTTCGGTTTAGTTTAGGTGAAAGAACATAACCTAGAACGTAATTTAATGTTTTCGAGGAATAATTCAACCACAAGATCAAGATTTTGGTTGGGACTTGGGTTGGTATCAGAGCATTGCTTGCCTTTACCACCACACAAATTCAAAACATTAATGTTCACGTGCAAGAGTGGAAAAAGACAGTTTGCCCGTGAGGGACATGCCACGATATTTTCTGGACATACAACCACAAACTTGGGCTTTTGGTAGAGGGTTAGAGCATGATGTGATATGAAGAGGAAAAAGAGGGGGATGAATTAGAAAGGGGTGGAGAATATGAGGAGAGGCATTATAGAGGGGGGATAATAATACCCGGAGAGAGGAAAAATGTGATTGGCCTTTTTTTAAATTAAAATTTGTTCATTTTTTTTGCATATCCAACTGCTATTGCTGAGCTACACAGTACTATTTTTGTTCACAATTAATTAGCTATGATTCTTTTCCTATTTCAGGAAGCTGTACCTTGAAAATTACTACATTTCTCAGTTGTCAATGTGGAGTGGCAAAGGGACATTTGCCCCTCATTCTACAAAAGTGAAGGGATTAGTTAAGAAGGGAAACTGTCAAAGGTGTTTTTGCTGCTTTAGTTCTCCACTTGATGTTAATGTTGCTGCGGCTTCTGGTTGGGTCTCTAATATGGACCAAATGCTTCTAGTGACAAGTATATTCCTTACTTACATTGCTGGAGCCGTTTCTCCAAAGAAGTCATTTGTAAATCCTGTAGAAAACATGTCACATGATTATGTGTTTCCAAAACATGGCGCATCCCTTGTTGGCAGGTAAAATTATTGGACAATAAGTCAATTTCAAATCACCCTTGCCGTCCACCATTTGACTTCAAGTAATTGCAAATATTTTCCTAAAATTGCAGCATAAACAAGAAAGAGGAAGGCACCAAATTGCAGTTTGCTTGGGATGTGGTGGAGAGCAAACTGTCAGATTCCCTGCTTGCTGTAAATCAAGGTGTGGAATCAAGTATTTCTACCAATGAAATCAAACAGAACTGTACAAGATTGCTTTCAAGTTTGTCTGCCATAGCTGAAGTTCCTAGGCTACGCTTACTTTGGGCTTCTTTTCAGTTTCTCAAGAAAGAGGCAGGCACTGTCTCTATCATTTCCTTGTGTAAATTTATGATTTTACACTTACTATTCCCACTTTGACATTAGAAGCATTGAGAAGTAAATGATACTGTTGAGAAGCGAATGATACTGTTGTTCTGTGGTCTGTGACCTCTGCGTGAATCGGGATTGGTTGTGTAAGGCGTGGAGTTTCGATGCATATTAAGTCATCAGTAGCTACTTCCTAGAGTTCATCTAATCATAGTTTGTATTAAAAAATCATTTCCGCTACAGCCAATAGAGAGCCAAAGGAAAGACATGATATTTTATGCTCTTTTTATGTTTGTCAAAAATGTGTAACTTACTAATGTATGTAGGTTTGTATGAATACAGCCCGTAGGTGCTCCAAATAAGCCAGTGGCAACTGCCTAATGACCACACAT
>OOIL02003144.1:861640-965647 GCA_900332095.2 Cuscuta campestris
GCAAACGGATCACCCTAGATGCTCCAAAAAGCCAGTGGCACCATTGCTCATTGGCAATGGAACCGGGCCATATATAAATATAGCACTGTTAAATGGGGCTTGCCTTCTTTGTTGTCTGTTCATTTTCCTTTCAACTAATGTGGTTTGTCATAACTGGCTTTTCAGGTAGATAATCTTTCTGAAGTTTTGGTTACTGAAAGCAAGGACAAAGTTGCTCTTCTCATTGATTCCATTCGAAAATCCAGCAAGCAATTATGTGTCACTTGGTTGAAGAAGGAGCTGTCATTTGGAAATAGCAAAGCTGACAGTGTAATTCAAAACCCAGTTTTACATCTCGTTCTAAAATATATAACTCATATTTCACAGTTACTCATATATGTATTTGCCTGATATAATCAGAATCGTATTTGTTCAATGGTTGATACATTGGATGAGGATGGAGGCATTTTGCAGATCATCAGAAAGTTGGGCAAGGAGGATCTATATGTAGAATTGGTGTCTGTTACTAATTTTGGTTTCATCAGGTTCTCTCATGATTTTTCTATCCTTGGTTCCAATATCTAATACTTTGTATTTATCTTTTTAAATTATGTAAATGATTGTTTTTACTTTAAAATGGGAAACATGCTTTTTTTGCCATTGTGCATCATTTTGCTTCTGTATTCCCTACCCAAGTGTTTCTTGGTAATGCCATTAAATGTTTATTGCTCTTTATTGACTTCACAACTGGTTGGAAAAAGAGAAAAAGCCTACATGTCACTTGTTCCTTTTTTGACAAGATGGGATGATAAAAGAACACCATATCTTTTCATTCAACTTAAATAGGATTGAGGAAAATAAGTTCTTTTATAAATGAATGTGGAGCTATAATGTGATACTCATACATCCTAAACACTAAATGGTCAACCCTATTCTTCTGGCAACTCTTGTTCTTTAATGTCATGGATTAGATCCAAAGATACCTTGGGAAGGAACATGCAGGTTGAATATTTTCCTTTCTAAAAACAGGGATGGAGCCTATTATGATCATAGTTTTTTCAAAGAGCATGGGGTGGCCATATTAGAGGATTTGGTAATTACATTGGCAGAAGGGGCAGCAAGCATGTATTTGGAGCTTATTTCAGTGGATAGTAGAGTGTCAAATGAAATGAACAGTCTTGGTTTAAGTTTATGTACTTTATCTACCCGAGCACTTCAGAGGTTAAGGAACGAGGTAATTTAAGTCTGTAATTATAAATGCACACAAGGTGCCTGTGTAAATTCTTTTATAAAATGTTGTCTGAATAGCAATCTCAATAACTTTGTGAATTGGGACTAATGCCCTGCATATTCGATTGAAGAAGGATATTAGATCTTGATCTTGTCATAAACCACTGGCGAAGTTTTATAAGACTCAATTAACAAATGCAACCGTCATATTGATTTTTCCATGATTATGTTTTGGTTTCACAACATCTAACATTATTTTAACAGGTGGCAATGCACAGGTGGTTACATCATAACATGGGAGCAGTTGTATCAATGTATGAGGACCGCTTTGACTTGTGCACGTTTGAATGCCAACCTATAGAGGAGTCAGGTAAAAGGAGAGTTGAAAATCATCATTGGTGGAATAAACTTGGTCTTATTAGGTCAAAAACTGTATCATCTTCCTTGCGAGTTGCCTTCATCAACCAGATATCTATAGCTGCTAAGCGCACCAAAGAATTACGGTCCCTATCTGGATGGTATGCACAACCCCCTCCTCTATATGGTTACAATATTTACTATCACCGTAAAGAAGACTGACAGCTTTACCACTTGTGAAGTATTCAAGAGTGAGAAGATTGACAGCTTTACCACTTGTAAAGTATGGGTATCACTGTCTTTTTTTAAAAAAATTACTCCCTCTATCCCGGAAAGAACTTTCAGTCTTTGACTTTTTGAGTTCAAGAAAAGTGTTGAAAAGTGGGTAGGTGAAATTTGTTTAGATGAGAGAAATTTTGTAGATCATATACTCCGTATTACTTACCTTTTAAGGAAAAAGTAGAAGTGTGAAGTTTTTTTATCGGAACATCCAAATGAGGAAAGTGTGAATTTCTTTTCGGGATGGAGGGAGTAGCTTTTATGGAAAAGAGAACTTAATTTGAAGACATCCATAAAAAGGAACATTAAACTTAAATTGTGGAACAGTAGGAGTACAATTGTACAAATCACTGCCTTTTCCCATTTTGGATTGGCTTACAATATAATTTCCGAATAAGTTTGAGCCAAGCCTTATTCTGCACTGATGTGTAACTATGTAAGAATTACAATCTCCATAAATACGACTGCCGAGTGCCGATCCTTTGTTGCACTTGTGTATTGCAGGATTATGTTTGCCGTTTTTCTAGAAATAGCCGATTGCATAAGCATCTTGTAACAAACTTTGACAGTCTTTTCTCATGCATTCTTTCTCATATGTTTCAGGAGGTATTACTTCAGTCTTTTCCTTGAATTGTCTGATATCGCCATGCCCTTGATAAGAACAGTCATTGCCAAGGTCAGCGATGCAATTTCATTCTTTCTAGTTTGCTTGATTGGGAGATCTCTGGGACTTATCTATACTGGTATAAGGCAATCCCTCAGATGGAAGTGAGAAAACAGGGCGTTTCTTCATCATTGTTTTTCTTCTAATTTTTTGCCTTGGCTTTAATGGTCATAGGAAATCTATCAAAGTTTTGATCACTTCTGTTACTGCAATCTTAAGCATGCAATGAGTTTATTTATATGATCTACACTTGATGGAGTGTGCACATTATATGGTCCACACTTTACACTTTGGGTATGCATTGACGATTTGATGCCATTGAGTTAGGAAATAGTTTAGAGGACCAAGTTATAGTCACACCAACTTTGACACCACAGTGTGACATCATGCGTTTCATAGACATACACATGCACGATTGTTTGGCAACCAAATGCGTATGACAAAGAGAGTTTTTACCTATTATTATCTGAATACAAAAACCAGTAGTCCCACACAAGATAAGGGCTACAAAATTAATTTCAAAAGTGGATAGTAGAATCTTATTTTGGGACGAATAAAAAAGGAAATGCAAAACTTTTTTTTGTGGGACATGGAAAGTATATACTATGTATAAGCCATTGTTTTATATAATGAATGTTCAAACAAAGTAATCCATTACTCCGTATTAGATAAAGTGGAAACTATGTACTCTCTGTCGAAAATATTTTTCTTACTTTCCTTTTCAATCTATTCAGACATATTTTTCACATTTTTAGATTACTTCTTAAAGGTAAATGCCAATAACACCCTTTTACTTTAACATCCACCAATCCAAATTAATTCACCCTCAAATTAAAGTAGGGACAATCTTGAAAGTTTGGCACTATTTTTCTACCTTAAATAAGCGTGGGAAAAACATTTTCAGACGAAGTGAGTACCTGATATTTAGAAAAATGTTATGTGAATCACACATTGTTTTTTTATTATAAACACATTGAAGTTGAATTAAGATGAAAAAAGAAAAAAAAAGTGTCACAATATATATGATATTTGAGGTTATTGTCATAAGACCCGTACTTTTTATTTAATTGATGATCAAAGTTCGCCTAATTTAACCGCAAAAAATTGAATTAGACAAAGACACTAATACCGGAGCAATTGGCAAATGGATTTACGTTGGTGAAATAGAGATAGAAAGTTGTCATTAATTTAAGTAGGTTTGATCAACCACATTCTATCTTATTGTAGGCATATTAAACGGAATTTTATCTTGAATTTGTTGATAAATTATTATTTTTAAATACCATTTGACACCATTAAGGATGGAGAAGCCATGGCAAAGTCTACTTTCCTTCCCCAATGTCTCCATTTTCTGCGGGGGGAGAAATAAATTTTCTTAAAAAAAAATATCAAACTTTATCTCTCTCCCCCCATCTCTCTGTTTCTCTCTTTCATGAATTCCTCAGAATCATTTTAATCTGTTTACAAATCTAGAAAAAGGCACATACATCAATTTGCAATAGATTCAAACATATATATCTCCATCATATATAATTACAGATAGTATAATTATTATTATTTCTGATTTTACTGTTACTAGGTGGATTTACCACCCACATTAATTACTCATATATTAGATTCATAATTAAAGTTTGGGTCTCATAAGACAGGCATTACCTGTTGCAGGGGTTCCATTTCATCTCAAAGCCAAAGCCATGCAGTTATTATCATATATTTCTTAGATAATCTTCTGAATCATAATTATTATAATTATAATTATTGTAATTATTATTAAAACAAGGCAAAACCCAAGAATAGATCGATCCTTTCTTTGATTGATTGTTCTGGGAATTCGGAAAAAAGATGAGCTGTTTTTCGTGTTTCACTTCTCATGAAGATAGGAAGGCTTCGTCCAAGAGGAACGAAATGGCACCCCGAGACGGGACCCATCCATCTCCGCCTCCGGGTAATTACAATGCAATTTTTCGATGGAATTTTTATGTAGTTTTTAAATATGTTATAAATGTTAGAATATAAATAACTAAAGCTTGAGCTTCTGGTTGAATTGGTTCCTTGACATGGTATCGGAGCCTCATTGACTAAGAGGCCACGGGTTCGAAACTCAGCTCCACCCAGTTAAAAAAAATTAAGGTTTCACGTGCAAGGCTCGAAAAAGACTACGCATGCACGTGGGGGGCGTGTTAGAATATAAATAACTAAAGCTTGAGCTTCTGGTTGAATTGGTTCCTTGACAATAAACGAATTAGCAGTTTAACTTTTAAAGATTGAAATTACAGAAGACAAAAAGGGGACTAGAGGAGGGGAAGTGAAAAACCAAAAACACGAAAACAACAACAAGATTGCAGCACAAACATTCACGTTCAGGGAGCTGGCAGCCGCCACCAAGAACTTCCGGAAAGAATGTCTTATTGGCGAGGGCGGATTCGGCCGCATTTACAAGGGCCGCTTGGAGAGTACTGGCCAGGTAGGTACTAGTCAAAATCATTGCGGGACACAAGTTCAAAGAAACCAACTCAAGCTTGTAGTTGTAGGTCCAGGAAAGGTTTTTATATTTAGAGAATACAGTATGTCCCAAAAAGTTACAAAATCAAATATGGCGTGTGCAGATTGTGGCAGTGAAACAATTGGACCGTAACGGGATGCAGGGAAACAAAGAGTTCCTAGTGGAAGTCTTCATGCTCAGCCTTCTTCACCATCCCCACCTCGTCAGCTTGATCGGTTATTGCGCCGATGGCGATCAAAGGCTTCTTGTTTACGAGTACATGCCATTGGGTTGTCTTGAGGACCATTTACTTGGTATTCATTCATTCATTCATGCCTCAACTCTCCAAACTAATTTCCCTTTTTTAAATATATTTTGTTGAATTGTTATAACAAGCTTCATGCATTTCTTCAGATCTTCATCCCAACCAAGCTGTGTTGGATTGGTCAAAGAGGATGAAGATCGCGTTACACGCAGCCAAAGGCTTGGAATACTTGCACGAAAAGGCCAACCCGCCCGTGATTTACCGCGACTTGAAGTCCTCAAACATACTCCTTGACACCGAATTCAATGGCAAGCTCTCTGATTTTGGGCTTGCCAAGGTGGGGCCCGTCGGAGACAATTCCCACGTCTCTTCGCGGATAATGGGGACGTACGGGTACTGTGCTCCCGAGTACCAAAGGACCGGCCATCTCAGTGTCAAGTCAGACGTCTACAGCTTTGGGGTTGTGTTGTTGGAATTGATCACCGGAAAGAGGGCGGTTGACCCTATGAGAAAAGGCCATGAGCAATTGTTGATTGCCTGGGTAAGTCTCTGCATTGAGTCACACAGTAAAAGATTGAATCCAATTGATTAACTAGTTAAGTTGTTTATATGTTTGATAGGCGGAGCCGTATTTCAGAGACCAGAGCAAGATCTTTGAACTCCTGGACCCGCTTCTGAAAGGAAATGCGCCGAAGAAGAGTTTTAGACAAGCGGCTGCAATAGCAACAATGTGCTTGGAAGAGGATCCGGAAGTGAGGCCATTGATGACGGATGTGGTGAGTGCTCTGAGTCATCTTTCGGATGAGCTGAGGAGCAAATCAGATGATTCTTCCCACGAGGAGGAATCTCCGACAGAGGACAATAATAAGAAGAAGAATGGTGGGTTATCCGCGGAGGAAGAACGCCAAAGAGCTGTTGCAGAAGCCATAGAATGGGGCGCGAATTCGAGAAACCAGCAAGCATGACTATGAATGTGAAAAGCTGTTCATTTGAGGATCACGCCACAGTCACACCACGGACGACACCAAAGTTGACACCTTCAGTATTTCATAATGTGATTGTTTCTGGTGTTGTCATCCCAAAGGTCAAAATAGCATTGCTTATTAATTTGGTTCCTTTAGTGTTATGTAAACTATGCTTATTATCCATTCAATCTTTGTGACTCTTTGTGACACTCTCTGACCTCTGCCAATGAGCCAACTAGTGTAAAAAATTTATTGAAGACTCTGCACTTAAGATTCTCCTTGAAAGTTTTAAATCTAGGTAGTATGGAAGCGAAATGGATTATTATTATTATTATTATTATTATTATTATTATTATTATTATTATTATTATTATTAGCATTATTATTATTATTATTATTTAGTACTCGTATAATTTTGTAATATATAAAATATATTTTGAATAGATGTGATTGGTAATAAATTTTGGTCAAAACTTATGAGACAGTTAATTACTCCCTTTGTCTCAATTTATATCATTTGTTTTGACTTATTATATTTGACTAAAATTATTTCCAAACCATTTTTAATGAAAAATGGTGTAGAATTAAAAAAAATTAAAATTACATATTAAAATACTACTTTCTCCGTCCTAGATTGATCTTCTCAGTTCAATTTATGAGGTTTGACTGAAATAATTTTTAATTCAATATATTTTATTATAGGTGTAAAATTAAAAACTAAAAATTATACGGAGTATATTTTAAAACTACGTGTACGTCAAAAGTTCTTCAAAAAGAGGTGATTTGACTATATTATTTTATCAAATAACTAATGAAATAATTAAAGAAAGTGATTAAAGTTTAACCATGTGAATAATGATTGAGAAGATCATTTTAGGACGGAGAGAGTTCATCAAAAAAACTACCAAACTAGTGATGACATAATTATTCTATTTTATCAAATACTACCTCCGTCCCACTCTCTTTGTCCATTTTTTACTTTTGGAACTGTTCATCTAAGCACTTTGACTCATCAAATTCTCTCAATGTGTAAGCCTAAATATAGTCATGTGTAATCTTGTTTGATTTGTCTTAACATATAGATTATTAATATATAATTTTTTTAATTTTTTAATGTACAAATTACAAGATAAAATGGATTAAAGAAGTGCATTGAATGGTGTGCCAAAAAGTAAGTGGACAAAGAGAATGGGACGGAGGAAGTACTACGTAACTACCGAAAATATAAAAATGTGAATAATAAACAAACAATTTCATTTTCAACGGAGAGTTACAATTGATTTGGGAGAGTATTTAAGAATCAACATTTCAAAGAGTCCCTCCGACCTCTACCCATTAAAATAATTAAATGCTCAGTCTCGCGCCTCTCATCTCAAAACACTCCAATCATTCTTCATCTTCGGCGGCCCCCCCTAGAGAGAGATCAGAGATGGGAAAGCACATGAGAGAAGCCAAGATCGCCGGCGACGTGGCGGTGATAGAGCTACCGCAGCCCACAATCGGCGTTCGCACCCGCGCCAGAATCCTAGCATTACTGCGCCGACAATCCTCCGCCCCGCCGTAAGGAAAAATCGCCCAGGCGTAACAGAAAATACGGGCCAAGGGAGAGATGCTTCCCGCAAGAGCCGGGTTCCCGTAGTTCGGATGCCCATTCCAGCTCAAGGCCGGTCAGAGTGAGTTCTGGTTGTTCTGTTGGGTCGGATGGTTATGATTTGGGCATGGAGGCTTCTTCCAATGGTAGTGAACCAATTCAACCAAGAGACCACTGGTATTTACTATTTACTCCCTACTTTCTAACTCTTCAATTTTACCCTCGTTAAACCTCATTTTACTCCGTATTATGTACCTGGAGTAATGAAATTGTAAAAAAAAAAAAAAGAGGAGTATTTTTTAATTTAGTACGGTAAAATTTATTTTTTTTTTTAAAAAAAGTGTTAAGTTATAAAGAATTTTGGCTAATTGTGGACACTTTTTTTACCCAAATGAGTTTTGCTAAATATTTTCCGCTTTTTTACTTGAAATGGGGGAAATCCAACATTTCCTTCAAATCTATCAAANTTCATGGGTAAATAGAAAATTGCACTTTTTTCTGGCCAGACTATATTTTGATCCATGTGTCACATGTTGGTTTATATGTGTATATATAAGTCTAAAAAATGTGATGTTTTGACAAATAGAAACCATTCCTTGTAGCTTAGCAAGAAGGGAGGCGAATGAGGCGACACATTCAGTGACGGGAGATTCGATAGTAAATCTTCCTTCGAGAGGGGAAATGGATGAATTTTTCGTTCGCTCCGAGCAGCAACAGCAGGCTCTTTTCATTGACAAGTACGGAGTACATTCTTGCCTTTTATTCAGATTGCATATAGGGATGTGCTTCCAGATAAAGGCACGCTTTTTTATCTTCTCTTTTTTTTATCTACAGGTACAATTACGACATCGTGAATGATTTACCTCTACCGGGACGTTATGATTGGGTGAAAGTGAGCCAGTAATTACCTGGACGCCGTGAAGTTTACGGCTCTTCAGCCATTCCCATTGTCTTCTTCAACTAGTGTAATCACAGTAACCTCTAGATGTGTGTAGTTTAGTAACCATTAGGTGTGTTGTTGTTGTTGTCATTTATGTGTAGTTTAACCTCTAGGTGAGTCATTATTGCTAAATAAACTTCTTGTTTGACCGTGTTTATAAGCTTGGGATTCAAAAAAATTAATCACGCGAGTGTTTGCGAGAAACGGACAGTGTCAATCTTGGTTTCATTCGTAGTGTGAATGTCGCATAACTCATACTCTCTCCATTCCATACTAACTGACCGTTATAACTTTTTGGATACATTGAAAATTGAATGAATGTAGACATACATCATGTCTACATTCATTCATTTCTCAATGTATCAAGAAAATCATAACGGACAATTGATATGAAATTGAGAGGGTATGATATACAAACAATAGAGTACAAAGTACAAACAATCAAATCAATTCAGCAATCTAAAATTGACAAGCATTGCTCCGTACCAGTTAAGTGACATTTATTACCTATCTTCAATTCACTCATTGGATGCTGCCTGAGTTGCCACATTTGTCCAGACCTCAGTTTTAAGAAGAAAAAAAAATAGGGTCCTCACTTACTTGCATTTCCCTTCAGATACCCTTACACAATTCAGGGGCGCAGAGAATCATTTACTGCATTTCTTCATCCTTTACCCTTTGAGAAAGAAACTGTAAAATTTTGCAGATCACTCTGTTGTAAGTATTCAATGATTCCAATAAAGGCAGCTTATTTACTGTAATTTATGCTAAACACTGAACACCCTATCACTATGTTGTAAATGAGATGGAGAAGTACATTTTTTTTGTTTAGAGAGGAAAAGAAAAGAAAATTGGAAAGAAAAAGAAAATACAAAGGCAAAATATATTAAGAGAAAGGAAAACCCAATTCTCCCCATTTTCGGTGAGGAAAATGTGAGAAAATCGTTTTCTTTTCCTTTCCTTCCAAATTCCTTGAACCAAATATAATGTGAGTCTATTGTAATTTAACTAGTCAACACATGGATCTTAAACAAACAAAAAAAAACTAAAATCAAACCAAGTAACGCCAAAAAGAATAGTACCTACTTGTCAACTTCGTAAATTGTCACGACACATGTGGTAAGGTTTGTGTACATATATCCTCCCCAGACCCTACTTTTTGTGGGATTTTACTGGGTATGTTGTTCTTGTCATGGCACGTGTGGTCCTCGATTGCGATGTCATGTATCCGTTGCTTTGTTTCTAACATTTCAACTTCACCCATTCTAACATCCCTAATGCATTCATTATCAATGCTCATCTCCTTTAATCTTGCCAGCCGCACGGCTTGCAGTTCGTATCTAATCATCAACATCCAAGAATCAATGGTTATATAATGCGGCGAACGAACCCAAAGCAAAAGGATATAAACTCATATAACTTACTCTGCCACATAACTCTTGACTAATATAAAATATATTCTCCAAAACTGTTGCTCCTTCAAATAACGAGGGCATAACTTGAATCTCAGCTGTGCAAGTTCCTGAAGATGGTCACATTTAATAACTGAAATCAATTCAGACAATGACCCTAGCCAGGAGACCATAACTTCTAGCAATAAAGGCTAATTAAATGGAGAAATGTGTGTACATCTAACAGAAACTGCTATTTTACTAAAGAGTTCTTGATTAGCAAAAAAAACATTTGATAAATCACCAAAGCAAATATTACACACTTCCTCATCTCCCGAAAAAAATCTTTCCTTTTTCATCCGTCCCAAAGAAAATTTTCACTTTTTAACATTTTTACTCTGTGAAAGTCAAAGAAAGAAGTTCGCTGGACAACGGAAATATAGACTGATAAGTTCTAAGTATTTGAGGTACTACAATTTCAATTACAAAGGGGCAGATAATTAAACCTTTTTCAAGATATAAATCTACAAAAGAGTGCCAGCAAGTCAATTATGAAATGTGGATCAATTAAATAGAAGCTTCTCAATGATAGTAACAAATCAATAAAAATAGCAAATAGTGACAGGTGATAGCCTGATACAGTTGGCTTTTAGAAACAAATATGACAAAAATTTTAGAAGCCAAAATATTGTAATAAAGGAATCTTAAGCTCCAATAGGAATCGACCACAATTTTAAGACTAAACTCCACTATTGGTCCTTCAATTTTATGAGTTATACAAGATTGGTCCTTCACGTTTCAAAAATCCATAAACAGTCTTTCAATTTGATGAGCTATGTCCGATTGGTCCTTTTGACGGTAAAAGCTAAGAAGAACTGATGTGTACTTGAATTTTAGCCTAATTTTAAATTTGAAGAACCAATAGTGGATTTTAGCTTAATTTTAATAAGCCGACATAACAAGAAATCCATGTGTTGAAATTCCAAAATGAAGTAGAAAAACAACCTTGATTTCTGACAAAACAAGCAACGCATGATGTTGTTGCCAGTCAGACAGATCCCGCCGGACGTTGCCGGGAGTTCCTTCATCACCACCACAGTCGGCTCCATCTTCAACTGCAAGAACCTGCTTAATCTGAGATTTCGAGCAAAGGGACACAGAAGAATGAAGATATGTGCATATATCTATACAATTTAAAGCAAATTTACCGGGGAGAGGGTGATTTCTGAAGGTTTCAACGGAGAAAGATTTGATTAGTTCGATTAGTGAGTCGGTGACGCCGTAAATCCGACGCTCTTCTCCGGCGCCTTTGACGAACCCTTCGTTTTTCTCTCCCGCCGGCGGAGATGTCAGTTTGATTCTGGATAGCCGGCGTCGAACCCATGAATACATAGCGTTTCCCTCTGATTCAAACTCGCGAGTTGCGGGTACTCCCAGCTCGGTTCCGAGTCACGACTCATCCTCTTTGTTGTAGTTCGTCCAGTTAGATGCATTTTTAGGCCCAAAGCCCATTTTGGGAAGATTGGGCTACCCTTCATGAATGGACTGTTATGTTTTGGGCTTTGAAGTTTCTAACTTTCTTGTTTTTTACAGAACATCAAATTCATAGATATAAGAGTATGTGAAACACAAGATCAAAACTAATTCAAGATGTTTTGTGGTCAATAGGTGAAGATTGACAAGATTATTCCTAGTCACACGCATTAATGATATTTGTGACCTTTTTTTCCTCAAATTAATACTCTCTTTGTCCAATTTTTATTATTCAATTTTACTTTTAGGACGTCCAAAAACATTTTTACTTATTTTATTTCTCACAATTTCTTTCTTGCATCTCAATAAATTATAAATATGCATTTTTTTTAATTTTAAATATTTTTCTTAAATTTCATACTCTGTATGAATATTTTTGGTAGGGAAGAGAGTACAAAAGGTCAAGGAAGTGCAAAAGCAACATGATTGAACATTTACATTGAGTGGACAACAGAGTGATACAAGCAAGGAAAAGAAACTCCAATTTCTGGTTTTTGCACAATTTTTTCTAATCATATTTATCACTCCATAGTCCCATTGTTTTTCTTGACTTTCTTTTTCCAGAGACTTAAACATAGCTGTAGCTATTGTCTCTCATTTGCCCCATTATATAGCTCTCCACAATAATGATAATAATTACTTTAGCACAAGCAGATAATTATTGACCCAACCCACGGGCTGCTTCACCAACAAAAAACACAATTATAACAGCTCTCATACTTCTCCTTTTGTACTTGGTCCGCTCCTGAGTGTTTGTCCACTTTTGATTTTTAGAACTGTTCATCTAAGCACTTTGACTCATCAAATTCTCTCAATGTGTAAGCCTAAAAATAGTCATGTGTGATCTTGTTTGATTCGTCTTAACATATAGATTATTAATATATAATTTTTATAATTTTTTAATATACAAATTACAAGATAAAATTTATTAAAGAAGTGCATTGGATGGTGTGCAAAAATGAAAGTGGACAAACACTCAGGGACGGAGGGAGTAAGATTCTTTATCTTTTTTCTCTATGAATTTTGACTACTCATTTATTATTAGTAAAATAACATTTATTTCGTGCAGAAAAAAACTTCTTGTTTCTTTTTTTTGGACGTTAGAAAAAATGTTCTTTCTTTTTTAGAAAACTTTCACTAGCTCAAAACTTTTGAACCTAATCTCCATAGACACTTTTAAACATACATTTTCACTTTTTTCAAACTTTGTGACAAATCAAACCAAAGGCTTTTTATTTGGGACGAAAGGAGTTTACTCTTAGCTTCAACAATTTTTGTTTTGTAAATTCTCTTTATATACTCGGTAGTTTTTCAAAAATATGAATTTTATTTGTCTAACTTTACATCTATTTTTTTTCAAATAAGTTGAGTTAAAATGACAAATAAAAAAATAGGTAAATTAATGATAATTACGGAGTAATTAATTTTGGATGACCCACAAATCCCCACAGCAATTTAAGAAAAAAGTCTAACCTATGATTTGAGAGCATACTTTTTGTCAAAAAAAATGAAAAAAATAGGACAAATGGGCAAAGAAGTCTCCCAACAACAGCAACACTTCTTTTCTTCTTTAACAACCCTCCCAAGACCACCTTAGCTTCACCCTCTTGTTTCTCAAGAGTTCATTCATCTCTCCGCCATGGCCCTGCAAGAAAAAAAGAACTCCCTGCATTTATGCAACGAATGGTAATTTTTCCCCATAATCTTGTTTGGTTTTTGAAAGAAAAAAAAAACTAGTCTTTTTTACTCTTTTGGGTTATAAAATCTGCTTCTACACTCCGTTCTTGGTTGAAAAAGTTGCAGCTTTATTATGGTAAAAAGTCATCTTTACATTGGTTAAATATTGTTTTATCTGCTCTTGCACCTGCAGATTGTAAACGGGAATGGTAAATTTTCCACTCCCTCTTTCCAAACCTTGTTTGGTTTCTGAAAAAGCTAGTCTTTCACTCTTTTGGGTTAAAAAATCTGCTTCTACACTCTCTTCTTGGCTGAAAAAATTGCAGCTTTATTGTAAAAAAAAGCCATCTTTACATTGGTTAAAGATTACACTAATTGAATCCTCATCTCCTTTTAGGGTATTTCGGGATGTTCCTAGTGACATTACAGTAGAAGTTGATGGTGCCATCTTCTCACTACACAAGGTAAAGGTTAAAAATCCAGTCTTTAATACGAGACAGAAAAACTAATGTTCTTATAAATTAGTCTTTTTATGTTAGATTTGATACACTTTATGCCTTCAAAAATGTCTCTTTTTAGTAACTAGAAAGATATTGTTTCCAGTTTCCATTGGTGTCGAAGAGCGGGACGATACGAAAACTGGTAACAGACCAGAGGGATTCATCAGACACATCGAGAATTGAGCTGGTGAACTTACCTGGCGGAGCTGAGTACTTTGAACTGGCGGCAAAGTTCTGCTACGGCGTCAACTTCGAGATAACCCCGTCAAACGTGGCCCACCTCTGCTGCGTCTCGGAGTACCTACAGATGACGGACGCGTACTCGAGCGGCAGCCTGTCGTCCCGAGCCCACGAGTACCTCGAGTGCGCCGTTTACCGGAGCCTCGAGATGTGCGTGGAGGTTCTCCGGCAGTGCGAGAGCCTCCTCCCGCTAGCGGACGACCTCGGGGTGGTCCCGCGCTGCGTCGACGCCATAGCCTCGAAGGCGTGCGCCGAGCAGATCGCCTCGAGTTTCTCGAGGCTCGAGTACAGCGGGTCGGGTCGGCTCAACATGACCCGACCCGCCAGCTCCGAGGGGGACTGGTGGATCGAGGACCTCTCGGCACTCCGTGTCGATTTCTACCAAAGAGTGGTATCGGCCATGAAGTGCCGTGGGGTCCGGCCCGAGAGCATCGCGGCGTCTTTGATGAGCTACGCGCATAGAGAGCTCGACAAGAAGAGCCCGAGCGAGCACGAGAGGCTCGTCGTGGAGGCGATCGTCGAGCTAATGCCGGACGAGAAATGTGCGGTCCCCATCGGGTTTCTCTTCGGGCTGCTGAGGAGCGGGGTGGTGCTCGATTGCGCCGCGGCATGCCGGTTTGACCTTGAGAGAAGGATTGGGTCTGTCCTGGACATGGCCAGCCTGGATGATCTGTTGATCCCTTCCTTTCGCCACGCTGGCGACACGCTGTTCGAGGTCGACACTGTTCATAGGATTTTGGTCAGTTTCTCCCACCAGCGGCGCGACGGCGACCAGAGCGATGATGAGGACGAAGAAGATTTGGACGGCAGGTCGTCGTCGGCCGTCTTTGATGAGTCTGACACTCCCCTCTCTTTGCCCTCCCAGACCTCACTCTCCAAAGTCTCCAAACTTGTGGACAGTTACCTTGCAGAGATTGCACCAGATGCCAACTTGAAGCTCAGCAAGTTCATAGCCATAGCAGAAACTTTACCGACACATGCTCGGACCCTCCACGATGGTCTCTATCGAGCCATCGATGTTTATCTCAAGGTAAGAAGAAAACCCTTTCTAGAGCTTAAAAAACCACAAGTTTTAGCTTTTGGTTAAGTTGATTTCTTGACATATACCTTACAAATGTGAGTTCACACTCCATGCAGGCTCACCAAGGGCTATCAGATCAAGACAAGAGGAGACTGTGCCAGATGTTAGATTTCCAAAAGCTGTCGCCTGAAGCCGGGGCCCACGCCGCGCAAAACGAGCGCCTCCCGCTCCAATCCATCGTCCAAGTGCTTTACTTCGAGCAGTTGAGGCTGCGGAACTCCGTGTTTAGCCCGTACCCGGATGACGATCCAAAGCAGCCGCACCAGTCATGGAACATCAATGGGGGAGCTCTCAGTGCTGCAATGCTGTCACCCAAGGACAACTATGCTTCCCTCAGGAGGGAAAACAGGGAGTTGAAGCTTGAGCTGGCGAGGATGAGGATGAGACTGAATGATCTGGAGAAGGAGCATGTTTTCATGAAGAGGAATATGGGGAAGTCGAACTCCGGGCAATTCGTGAGTTCGCTTTCCAAAAAGATTGGTAGAATCAACCTTTTTGGACTCAGTTCTTCGCGGGGATCGACTTCTCCTTTGAAGCTGTCGCAGAGAACTGATTCCAAGCAAAGGGTGTGAGTGGTGAAATCCATGTATAAACATTAGCGATTGTATGTAAATTGTGTAGAATTGTGAGTTTGGCAGGAGTGCGTTTGGATGAAATGAATGTGCCAAATAGAAAAACAATGTGCTTGGTAACATTCATTTCAGCCAAATATGAAAGTCAAATGGAACATAAAACTGTTCCAGCTTGCTCTCCCATTTACCTTGTTATAGTTCATGTGCTGTATATTGGTTGGCAGATATTTGCATTTAGCAATTGCAATGTCCCTTTTGATGTATTTATAGATTATAGATGTTTTGCAATTCAGTAAATGTGGTGTTCTTTAAGAAAAACAAAGGTCATGTTTTTAAAGCTCACTGGAACACTAGAAGCAATCTCGATGGCTTTTTGTACGATTATTTGCAACCCGTTTTCCCACATGAACCCCCCTAAAAAGGGGGATCCTATGACCGACCGGACGATCCGCCTTTAGTAGACAGAACGTGGCTTTATGAGGATATTTTTTTGATCAGCTATCTAGACACACAAGCAAAAATTGTGCATGTAGATTAAAGAAAGATTGTGACCGAAGTAAAACATTGCAAAACCGAGTCTGATCAAGCATGATTCAAGAACAATAAGTAACAACTGGAAACAAGCAAATTGTCTGGTACACTGGTGTTGAAAACAAACAAAACAAAATAACTTGAATATAGATCTGCTGTTGATACCGCTTTCTGCTGAGAAACCAAAGGCTTCTTAATGTTGTATTTAGGACTTAGCATCCAACTAGCCCAAACTTCAGTACTTCACTGCGGAGAGACTGTCAAGTTGGGAACCGAGCTTCTCCTCTGCAGCCTTCTCAGCTTTGATCCTAAGCTTTGTCAATTGCTTCTTCCTCTCGTATGCTGCTTGTGACCTCTCTTTTCTCTTCTCCTCTAAAGTCTGTTTCGAAAAAGAAACCAATGACATGTTAGCCAAAATATGTAAGGACCGATTATTAATACCATGTTCCTGATTAACTGCATATAATCTAGGTTCCAAAACATAAAATATGTCTCTATTGAGGCTAGTTAATCAAGATTTTTCACAAGAACACGACTTTTAATTCAACAGATTGAGCAGATGCTGAGGCCTTAGAGTTTCATAGAATAAAATGATATAAAGGAGAGTAAAAATTGTTCACACTCTATCACCCCACTAAAAGCTAATTGGTTTTGCAAGTGTTGTTGGCCTTTAATGACTCAATATGCTGATTTTTTTAATGATAAAAGCATTTACACTATGTTTGGTTCAAGGAATTTAGAATAAAACAAAAAGAAAAGTTTTTTTCTCAATTTCCTCACAAAAATGGGAGGAATTTTGTTTTTTCTCCTCTTAGTTCATTTTTCCCTTTCGTTTTATTTTCCTTCAACTTCCCTTTTCTCTTCCTCTCCAACCAAACAAGACAAATTGTTTTCCATCTCATTTTCTTCTTTTCCCTTTCAATCCTTGAACCAAACATAATGTTAGTAAATAGATTTCAGCACATGGTATGCTATCTTTCTACATTAACGCAATGCAAGCATAATAATCCAATCAATGCCACCACATCCCTTAATATTGCCTAGGTCACTGATCACGCTACACTTATCACATAACATATTTAAAGAGCCCACCTTGAGGGTTGACATTTTTACTACAATGGCATAACCCTTTCATATCCATGTATCACTATATGTTTATAACATAAATCATTTCATAGTGGATTACTAAAGGAACAATACAAAGATGCAGAAATATAAATTTTTAAATTTAAAAAAAAAATCTACCTTGATGGTGTCATAGTGGTTCCAGCCAACCTCAGATGACAGCTTGCCCAGCAAGCAGTACTTGTGCCCGGCCTGAAGCCTCAAAACCCTGATTTGAATAGAGTTCAAAACATTTAGTCCGTACTAAACCAATCAAATACTTGTTTTTTTCAATGTATCACCGAAAGAGAATGGAGTAAGGTAAACTCACTTAAGGGCATCTGGTATAACCATCCGCTTCACCTTATCATAAGGTGGAGGGACACCCTCGTAAGCCTTCAATCGTCCCAGTGCTGCTGCTCCTCTCTTAGTCTTGTGCGGAATCATTCTATACATCGAAAATTCTCAAATCATGGAAACCAAATTTTCTAAAATGCAGACAGATAACTTTAATTTGCAGATCGAAAACTAAAATCCAATGCAGAAATGTATACATTTCAGATTCTTACCCTCTGATTGTGCGCCACAGGATCTTAGACGGTGCACGGTGATGGATTGGGCCGTGGGATGGCTTGGTGTTCATGCGCTTGCGGAGGAAACGGTGGTACTTCATCTTCTGACGGACAAGTCCGCCGGAGAGGCATATCTCTTCGCAGCGGACCACCACCACATGTTGGCCATTGAGGAGCTCTTTCGCCAAAATGGATGCCAGACGGCCGAGCATGTGGTGGCGAGCATCCACCACCACTCTCCGGGCGCATATTCCCGATCCAGACACCATTCTGCTGCCGCCTTCTTTTCTCGATCTCTCACGATTGCCGGCAATGAGCTCTATCAGATTGCGCTATGAAACCTAGGGTTTATGTAATTGGACTAATTATTAGTCGGGTCGATTTTGGTCCGGGAGGTGAAACTGCTGGGTTTGATAGAGATATGGGCCGAGTATTTTCAAAGCCCTACGATGGGCTTACTCCCCTCGCCCCGTTTAAATGCTTTAAGTTTTTTTTACGTCCAATAAGCGTTTAATTGCAAAATGTCTAAATGAATTAAATTGATAATTATAATAGTTTTATTTTATAAAACATTTTCTAAATATTATTATATCTAATAAGCATGCCATATATTTTAATTAATTATATGTTAGAGTTTTAGAATGATTGACTGAAAGAATTAAAACTAGATAAATACTCATGAAGAGATGTAGTACTTGGCCGCATTGCACGTGATTACAACACCTCATAGCGAGCGAATGATGGTCTATTCTTTGTAATAGTTTTTTGTGTGTACCGGGCATGAGACAACTTCTCTAAAAGTTATAATAGGATTATACCCTGATTTACTTTATTCGCTATATGTCGGGTTGGGATGAGGGAGCGTCCGAGATGGTCGTTCCATCTTTTTGTAGCGAATGACATATGATTAGTGACAAGTTTTATGGCTCATAAAATAGATGCAACGGGTTGAAGAACATTAAATTGGGTGAAGAGTACGGGATGGACGGAAGGTGGTGACAGTTGCATTTGAGAGTACCTGTGATGATTGTCCCTATCTCAGCTCGCTTGCTAATGTTCGTATTTTTTATTGATATTGGAAAAGATCTTAGATTTAGGTGTTTAGCTTAGTTATTATTTTGTAAATGAGACATCACATTTGTGAGGGCAAGTTACTAATTCATGTAAAAGTGTTGGTAGTGTGACTTTTCCTTCTTATCTATTATTCAAAATATATATGTGAGGGTTAAAAAAGAATTAGTGTACACCAATATTCACTCTTGGTACTATTGAAATCCTCTTTAGATTTTGTTGAAGACATAAAAGAAATAGAAACTTAAGTGATGATCGCTTGTCGGGAGCAAATTTCAAACGCCATCTTTCATGTTCAACTATGTCAAAATGAAACATCGCCCTACATTTGGACTGGACCAGTAAAAATTGACAGTGATCGAAACTTTTTAGATGTATTTTTCGGTTTTATACTCTACCACATTTCAATTTTTTTTTTTCAATTTTAGATCATTTTAGTTGGATTTTCAACCATGTTCATCGCCGCTTCAATTGCATCAATCGGTGCTAATTCGATAAAATAATTTTTATATCGAATTATCAAAATTATTCTGAATTGATAATTAGTGATAACGAAACACCAAACATATCAAATGAAACAAAAGGTGCACTACTATTAACCTATTAAGGTATCCATTAAATACTCTGCATTGCTTCCCAACTGAATCCTATATTAATATGCTCTGAAATTTTAAACAACGTAATATACAGAATGTATTACTTACAAATTAACTCTAAAGAGATGGATTACCCAATCAAAATATAATATTTGATTAAATTTTGATACGTACTAAATTTTTGCAATATATACCGTACAACTGTTGTACAAAACTTCTTCGTACATTTGTGGGAAGTACTCATTTTCGAACAATTAAATATTTATTATCCAACAATTAACTATTCATTTTTAATTAACTTAATACTCATCTTCAAGTAACTGTATACGTTTTTTTAAAGCTCAATTATACTCGTTTTTTCAGATGAGTATATATAATTACTCAAAAATATGGTTCTATTATTTGTAAATGAATAATCAATTATATTCAAATATGAGGATTCAAAATTTAAACGGATGTCTTGTATAAAATCACCCATTTTGTTTTCATTTGGTGGATGTACCAAAATTTACAAATTCATACTTTCCATCCAAATTAAATTTCATAAATTTGGAAGGGCATTCACCCGCTCACCAACCCTGCGTCTGCCCTTCACCCATCAAACCCACCAACTCTTTGAAATCCTCTCCTTCTTATTTATTCCTTCCCCAACACAGTCTTTGTGATTAACGACGCCTAATTTCCCTGCAATCTCACTCTTCTACCCATTCAGATCTACTTGTCGATTTTGCATTTAAGCAATCGCTGTTCTTTTCCTCTCTCGTCGTCTTCATATTCAAGTCCAACTAAATGGGTGACACCAAAAAGGTCTATACTCTGTCCGAGGTCTCCCAGCACAACCATTCCAAGGACTGTTGGCTCATCATCGAAGGCAAGGTTGGTCTCCATATGAACAGAGATTGAATTTGCTCTGTTATTGCTTAGATCTGTCAAAGACTCGATCTTTTTCTTGTTTTGAACTGACCCGAATTTTGTTTCTGTAATTTTGTTGGCTTATGTATGGTTTTCCGAGTGAGCTTGGTAGTTAAGAGCCTGTTTGGTAATTGTTGTCTGCCTGGGAATTCTGGCAGCAAATATGCTAGAAAAACAATTTCTGAGAAAAACAAGAAAGTCAAATGATAGGATTATGCTGGATAAGGCTACCAAACGGAGCCTTAATCAGTTTTCTTGAATCTTGTTAAACTCTTTGATTAATGTTCTGTTTTGCGTGCACGTTGTGTTCCTTTCGTGATTCATCCTGTTATCTGGTGTTTTTTTTTTAATTATGATGCAGTTCTTTAATTTGGATCTGTCATCTTGGCTGTGAAAGAAAACTTTATTTTTTTTTTGTGTTTCTGCTATATGATTATTATATCTTCAACCATTTGCACCATTTTTTTGTACAACAAGATAGCGTAAAAATCTTAGTTGTACACTCCTTTAGTGCACCAAAAGTGACACCATTTAATCAAAATGGTGGGATATGATTTGTGCATCACGAGATTCATGTGCCACTTTCATATCAATTGGGAAGTTTTACTCTCTTTTGATATACTCCTCAAATATGAAGAGTGAAATCTTTTTTTATGCATTGAAATTGTACGAAGGCTTAGTTGTTGGTGTTCTTTAAACTGCACAAATTCTATGTTTGGCAACAGAATTAGAGGAAAAGGAAATGAACAAGAAGGTAGTAGAGTGGAAATAAATTTTCGATTAGTTTGTTTGGTATGAAGTGGAGTGAAATTTCAACTTCCCTCCTATTTTACTCCAAATGTGGGGGGAAGTTTTTTTCTACTCAAGTTTTGTTTATCTCCTAATTCCTTCATATATTCTTTCATATTTCTCTCCAAGCAAAAAATGGATATTCATCAATTTCTTTCCAGCTTATTCCTCCTCACTTCCCACCCACTCTCTTTCAACCAAACATACTAGAAGTGTCCGAGTGAAAAGGATGAAAAGTACACGTTTGAGATGACCTGTGTATTTGAGATTCCTTTAAGCACACAATCTGTTAATGATAAGTAATTCGAATTGTTGAAATAAAGCAATTTGGTGCACAATCATTTTTAGTGTCTTGGCGTTATGCTTTCTTCGTCGGCTTCTCAATGATCAGCTCGTCTGTTTAATGAATGCTTATATTGCAATTCATCTTAGCCCACACGGGCACCACCTTTTTCCTTCTTTGCAGGTATATGATGTTACAAAATTTTTGGAAGATCATCCAGGTGGTGATGAGGTTCTGTTGTCAGCCACTGGTATGATTATTTCCCTTCTCTCAAGACAATGTGATTTATAGGTTCACCATTAAAATCGTCTTTTTTGGTAAATGACTTGCGAGTTGACCGATATGAAATAAGCTAGTATATATATTACGGAGTAGTTTTCAACTTTTCATTTCCCCAGAATCAACTTTGTTAGAGCACTGATCGTCCACACGTATCAGTTAACAACAGGATTATTTTTTTTCCAATTCTGTATGCCAAAAACAGAGATTATTTGGATTAGAAATCCATGTTCCAACGGAAATGTTCAAGAAACTCTTAACAAGAATCAAGGAAATATTAATACAACAAAAATGCGGTTTTTTTTGTAGGGAAGGACGCGACTGATGACTTTGAGGATATCGGCCACAGCAGCAGTGCTAGGGGAATGATGGAGGAGTTATGTGTTGGTGAAATTGATAAGTCAACCATTCCATCCAAGACAAGCTACAAACCCCCAAATCAGCCTCACTACAACCAGGACAAGACCAACGAGTTCGTCTTCAAGCTCTTGCAGTTCTTAGTTCCTTTGGTTATTCTTGGTGTTGCTGTTGGCATTCGTTTCTACACCAAGCAACCATCGTCTTAAAACGAATCTTATTCTTCTTCTTCTCCTACAAATCTGAATAATTTGAATAATAAACGTGTTTAATGCAGTCATTTGTTCCTCCTCCCAATCCCAGCCCGGAAAAATACTTTTTTTTTTCACATTAATCTGCTCTACTCTAGAGATACTATGAAAAGAGTGTTTTGATTTGTGGTAATGTCTTAATCAAATGCCCTTAGACAGTTCAAATTTTTGTTTTTACTTGTACTGCATTTCCAATTTTCTTAGTTTCATGCAGTGTTTATTGATATTCCATTGTGATTTGTGGCATTTGCCATTTCTTTTATCTTTAATAAAAAAACACATCTGGGTGTCAATAACACTTGAGTGAAAATATTTGAGTTTTTTTTTGTTTTCTTCCATTTCCGATGCTGGAACTGGAAAGGCGGGATCCCTTCATGTTTTTTCCCATTGCTTGTTTTCAGATGCTTCCTTCTTCAGCTCTTCTTTTACTCTTCTACACCAACTTCTTCTTCTTTCTTTGGTTTTATTTTTAATTTAGTTATGTGTTTTTAATTTTTTTACCGACTTTTAAATTTAACATTGATGAAATATTTAATTTAAATTTTTAGTTTAATTGTTTCAATTGAAATAATATTAATACTTGGAAGGGAAAATAGAGGTGAAAGGGATGTGCACTCCCCATAACCTTAAAAGAGTCCTTCGTATTCACTATTCTTATGAATGTTCTTTATTATTCAAAAGTGTTCTCGAAAATAAAGTTTTTGTGGGCTTTTTGGTGCGAATGGTTGATCAATCTTCAATGTTCAAACTTTCAAACTTTGATACGCTATTTCAATTTGAATAATAATGTCGCTACTTGCATATAATTCTATGAACATAATTATGAAAAACTATGATGAAATTGACTCAGAGAGGATAACCGTCAATGATTTTTTACACATAGTGAATAAAACTAGCGGTGACAAAACTATATTATTTCATCAAATGACTAATGGAAATAGGAAATAAAGTGAATAAATTTTGATCATGTGAATAGTAAAATGCAACTTAATTTGAGACGGAATGAGTATTAAAAAGTCATGGTAATGTGAATCTTTTCACGAGCCTAACACAGTAAAGCTTCATTAAAATAAAAAGTTTTTTTAATATTTAGTCTTCTATTACCAAATGTTATGTTTGTACTCTTTTGTTTATGTCTACCTTTATACAAGTAATCATTCTTTTATCCTTCGCCGTATTAGTGTTAAGAGTGTAATTTCACATACGCCTTACATCGTTTTTGTGATAGCCAATGTCATAAGTTGTCGCTACTTCAACCCGTGTCTAAAGTTGTCGTTGCTCAAAATCTGAATCTCGGTCATAGTCATTTTGGACTTTTGGTAGTGTTGTCCGTCAAACTAACACCAATATACATGGATAGACCTAGAATTGTTGTGAAAACACATTTTTAGCCCCCTATATAACACAAAATGACTGAAGGTAAAAAAAGACTATCATTTACGCATAAACGAAGGGCCACGAATGTAATGTTTTGTGATAGAGGACAAAACATGGAAACCATCAATTTTAAATGATCATTTTTTGAATTTATTTTCTGAAACAAAAATTCAACCACCTTCCTAAAACCACCCTCCCACAAAGAAAATATTAGTCATCGAGTAATGATGAATGACTTGAAATGCATACAAACCATTGCACCTTTTTTTATTAAACTGATTCTGCTAACATGACTTTCACGTAATAAAAAAGGCCTCATGAGCTGATATTAGGAGCCCGTTTGGGAGGAACATTTTCGATTGGTGTTGACGTTTTTGATAAAATTCTAACGGTGCAGATTAACTTTGAAAGCGCTAACGCTAAACGTTATCTGTAAATAACCTTTTCAAAATGCTAACGCTAATCTCTAAATCCTTTTCAAATGCCGTAATATCACCTCTAATTTGCAAAGGCTCATTTTTCAAAGTCGAAGCATACCAATAAGCCCACTAACCCAATAGTTTTAGCTTGGCCCATTAGCCAAATTCCAGGGTTAGATAAACCCTAGCAGCACTCATCTACATCAAGCTCCGGTACGCTGCTGTAAAGTTCAACAGCTCATTGTGAGGCGAAGCGCAGGGAGGAAGGAGAGAAGGACGGCAGCAAAATGGTGTCGGAATCCGGAATATGCGCGCGAAGAGTGGTGGTCGACGCGAGGCACCACATGCTCGGCCGGCTGGCATCCATCTTGGCGAAGGAGCTCCTCAATGGCCAGCATGTGGTGGTGGTCCGCTGCGAGGAAATCTGCCAATCCGGCGGCCTTGTCCGTCAGAAGATGAAGTACCACCGGTTCCTCCGCAAGCGCATGAACACCAAGCCTTCACACGGCCCAATCCATCACCGTGCACCGTCTAAGATCCTGTGGCGCACAATCAGAGGGTAAGAATCTGAATTGTATACATTTCTGCATTAGATTTTAGTTTTCGATCTGCAAGTTAAGGTTATCTATTTTAGAAATTGAATTTGTATTATATGAGAATTTTCTATGTATAGAATGATTCCACACAAGACTAAGAGAGGAGCCGCAGCACTGGGACGATTGAAGGCGTACGAGGGTGTCCCTCCGCCTTATGATAAGGTGAAGCGGATGGTTATACCAGATGCCCTCAAGTGAGTTTGCGAGTCCACATTCCCATTCTTGAATGCTTGGTTAAGCTTTATGTCATTGATTGGTTTAACTTACATGAAATAATACTTGTGCCACACAGGGTTTTGAGGCTTCAGGCCGGGCACAAGTACTGCTTGCTGGGTAAGCTCTCATCCGAGGTCGGCTGGAACCACTATGACACCATCAAGGTAGTGTTTCATTTGCTTTTAATAATTAATCCGTATTAATTTATTATGGGTTGTTATTGAGATGACAATATTGTTATTGAGTTGCATATTTTATTCCCTCTTAGGCTCACTATCATCTTTTATTAAGAAGCTTTATGGGAAAATGTTGCATTTTACAAATGGTGTGGGAAAATTGGTCCCACCGTTATCAATTGGAACCAAAGATTAGAGACTTCATTCATAATTTCATATAAATGATTGGATTTGGTACATAGTCATGCCACTATATGTTGGGTTTTAAATGGATGATCTTCCATCTATCATCTTCTTCACAGCTGTGGCTACTGGCTTGTATGACTGTATACCTAATCCAATCTCAATCTCCCATTTGCTTTTGGAGGCATGATTCGAAGTATGACTTAGTTAATTTTTATACTATGTTACCATTTCAATTTCAAAGCATAACTTCTTAAGTTGTAGAAGTAAATTAGTAATTATTCTTAACTGAAACTTTCAAAATGAGAAGTCAATTTTTATCCAAATGAAATATTAACATTAAAAATTCAAGATTGTATAAACATGGGAGTGACCGCATAAAATATTATTCTTAAGTTAAACTTATGTTGATAGTAGTCTGATATGTATTTGCATCATTTATGTATATGGTGTTGGCCCATTGTAGATACTGTATTTGTGTATATGGTGTTAGAATGTGTATAGAGGTGACATAATATATTTTAGCCACATATTCCCCTCCCTCAAATGAAATGAGAAAACTAGCCAAGTTAATTTTGGGGCACTCCAAAAAAAAGTAAGCAAGCAGAGGCTTGCTGGATCGGTGGAGTATAAATATAAGCTTAGATTAGTTGACATGTTTGTAGGTAATCCCCTCACTTGCCATCCCCTCCTGCGCCCCATTTCCTACAATGTTTACCTGCATGTATTTGTATATAATACTTGATGGTCTGGCTCCCACAATTTACTGCCACTCCTATAATTTTGATGGCCGTATTTACTGAACAATGTCACTGATACCTTCCATTTAAATCTAAATTCCCATATTTTAAGAGAGTATGATGCCTTGTCGGGTTTGTTTGTTTAGGATTTTTTTTTTTTGTATTTATGAGCAAAATTTAAAACTTTCAACTAACATCTTGCAATATGAATGATCACATAATATAACCTCATTTTTCCTGTTTTTTATCCACTGGAGTGTCTTCGTCTTGGTTACATTTCTTCCTCAAATATCAGACTTCCTGTAATCTGTGATGTATTCAAAATTACTTTCTCTATTTACAACAGGAGCTGGAGAACAAGAGAAAGGAGAGGTCACAAGCGGCATATGAGAGAAAGAAGCAACTGGCAAAACTTAGGATCAAAGCCGAAAAGGCCGCCGAGGAGAAGCTTGGCCCCCAACTTGACATCCTCTCAGCAGTTAAGTACTAAATCTGCTTTTGTGATGCTATATCTTGTAAGGATAGTTTTGAGGAGCCTGAATTTTTTTTCGCAGTTAACTCGCCTGGTTCAGTATTTTCAGTTCTTGTGATTGTTGAACATTTTTTGTTATATCACATTTTTGTCCTCTTCTATTTTCAGTTTGTCGGTTCTCTGATGTTACTGTGTTCAACTTTTCGTTTGTTTAAAGACAGAAAACATAATGAAAACATAATGAATGGGCAATAATGAAATTTAGCAAATTCAACCAACCCTCGTGTGTCAAATGCAACAAATAAATTTCATCGATGAAGACAGCTCAAACGCTCATGTAGATATTGTGAACGTAGTGGTTTAACTTGAGAAATACATGTGGATCAATCAAATTATAAACTAAATTCGATTTGAAGTATTCCTAGAAGGTTAAAACTTGAATGTTGATTCCTTTTGACTCGATCTTCCTTCAGTTCCTTGGGATAATAGTAATAATTGTTGTTGGGAAGAGCAACTTTAACACTATGTTTGGCTCAAGGATTTTGGAAAGAAAAGAAAAGAAAATGGTTTTCTCTGATTTTTCTCACCAAAATGGAAGGAATTTGATTTTCTCTCCACTTGGTACATTTTGCCTCTTCATTTTCTTTTCCTTCCACTTTTCCTTTCTTTTTCCCTCTAATCAAACAAGAAAAATGGTTTTCCACTTCATTTTCTTTTCTTTTCCCTTTCAAATTCCTTGAACCAAACATAGTGTAATGGTTTTCAATAAAACAAGGGTAAAATGTTTATGTTTTACATTGGTAAATAATTTATGTTTTAGTCCTATCTAATGTAAAGTTCACATAAAACAATTGCACTTGGAATATCACGATTTTTTCTTGCAAGTAATCAAATAAGACCAATTCCGTCGAATGAAAATTGAAAGTCATCAATATTATACACAAGAATACTTGTTTCTGTTATTACCGTATCACTCTTAGTGAAACCCCCAATTTGTCCTTCCGCGTCATGAAGCACATCAAAGAACTATTGGGTCTTTCGGTCAATTTTTAAAAGCGCCAGTTGTGGTTGAAGAATGATGAGAAGCAATGGATATAAATGCAAATTTATTTTGTTTAACAAATTCTTAAAACCATTAAATAGCTATCTAGCACCACCATAACCTTGACCATAATATTTAGATAAATTAAGTCTTACTTTAGCCCTTAAGAAAAAATGGATGGGTCACATCCTCAAGGGCCGCCAGCGACAAGGTCATTGAGAGGGGTAAAACGGACTTTGATCGCAGATTGATAGCCAAAAGTAAAAATTGCACCATCGCATTGTAACATTTATTTGTCACAAAGTAAATTAGTAAATCATATTCTCTTCATCCCTAAATGTTTCTTTCTTTAATGAAAGTCTCCAAAGAATTCAATATTTTTTCAAACGAAAGAAGTATGTTACTATTTTATTCTTTTTTCTAGTCTCAAATTCTAACCCCTCCCCCCTTTTTTTGGAAAGAAAATTCTAACCAGTTGTGTTTTTCATTTTCTAGGGAGTACGACTGTACGAGTAACATTTTCTTTGAAACAAGAAGAAAATTATTTAAAAGTACGAATGACTAATTGAAATATGGGTTTCGTAGAAGCTACGGTACCTACATTCCATTAAATTCGTGGACCGCCCAATTTCAAGATTGTCGTGTAATCATTGGCCCAACGACCCGAATTCTTAGAACCTACGGAGTAATAGTATTACATCAAAAAGTTCATAATATCCTCTTTATTCATTTTTAACTAAAATTTATCAAAAAAAAAACACTAACACAACTCTAAAATATTATTCACAAACTCTATATTCCACTATATCCATCACGATTTTGGTTACAAATTTAAAATTATGAGGTCCTATGGAGTATTTAATATACAAAATTCAAATTATGGAATTGGATTTGAAGACTTCAATTCCAATTCTAGTATTTGATAACATAAAAATTATGTGGATTTAGAATTGATATTGTAAAAAGTGAATTAGAATTGGTAAATTCAATTCTATGGAATTGAATCCCATAAAATTTCAATTCCAATTCAATTCAAATTCCATCAATTCTGTATATCAAACGGACCCTGAACAAAAATTTCAGGACTTTTGAAATTATTTCATTTACAAATTAGTACACAAATAAAAAAAATTATATATTAAAAAATTACATCAAAAGTTTTATAAAATAAGAGGTGACAAGACTATTTTATTTTATCAAATAAACAATCAAAATACGTAAACAAACAAAAGTTATCAAGAGGTGAGAAAATCAAGGGAAAGGATCAAGTGACATTGGTGGGCAATGTCATGGGACGACCCAGGGCACTCCGGTGTCCCGTTCGTAAAATTGACGGTTCCTACCCCTCCTAACCCCCCGGTAAACCCCCAACCCGGCTCCGACCCGAACACACACCCCACCCCCTTCAATTGCACCCCACAAGTTGATTTTGATTTTAGAGTCATTTGACAGTTATTATTTTTAATTTAATTTATAAATATATAATAATTGATGTGAAATTAATAAATAAACTTACAAAGTAAACAATTATTTCATTTAAAATATTTATATATAATATTTTGTGTCAGCGTGAACTACCAGATACACCCGAGTAGGACGTAGTTGAGGAAGAAATTCAATCCCGCAGACCATGTGCCGACCGAAAAGGGTTTGTGACACATAATAATTAAATGCCCAATACAAAATGAAGGGATGAATGTAAACTTGTAGGAAAAGGGATGGGTTTCCATTGATTTTATCTTTCCGGCTCTAGAATGTATCTGGACCCCATTCTGTTCCAGACGTGGCACCGGAACAGTCCACTTCACACATTATGGAGCTCTAAATATAAAAATTAAAATCATCATGGTATCAAAAAAGATATGTGGGGAGGAGAATTCAACAATTAAATTATACGTTAATGTTTTTTAAAGGCAAAGAATGCCAAAAGGGTAATATCGAGTTCGATTTCTGGCAACTGAGCTCAGAGGCAAATATGTTAAGCATATAGTCTCTGCAAATACGAGATGCACACTTCTTTTTTTACCATCAATATGCGATCAAAATTCAATTTATCACTTCTCAGTGACTCTTTAACTGAATCTGAGGAACCTAAAAAATGGGAGTATGGGACTCATCTTTTTTTGTTTTATATTCTAGAAGCACATAATGGACAAGTTATAGGCTCTCTAGGGTGGGCATAATTGGACTCATCCTATACGGAGTATCAAAATTGGAAAAACAATTAAGTGTGAGGAAGAATTTTTTTTTGTATTTGAAGGAACAATTAGTGTTATTTAAGTAAATTCCTCAGAAATATTTGCACTAAATAGCACTAAAACTTAAATAATTTCCCTAAATAGCATTTAAATTATTTTATTCCCTAAATAACACTTAATAATGTCCATAATGTCCTGTGATGAGGAATATTTACTTGAATAATAACTAATGCATAATGACTAAAAGTGTTATATTATGAAGAAAAAACATATGTGGTGTTATTTAGGGAAAGTCATAATGTTTTAGTGTTATTTAAGTAAATTACTCATATAGTAAATGGGAAGGGGCAGAAATAATTAGTTTCTCATGAATATAATCAAATGATTGAACTATTTGAAGAATGAAAGAACATGGCCTTTTAGTGACTAAATGAACAAATAGATTAATGTAGAGCCCAAAACTGGGAAGAGTGAATGAAATGATCAAACCCCACAAGTTAATTATATGATTAATGAGTCATAGATTATATTCCTTATTAGATTTGATTTTAAATTTAGAGCATCCAATTTTTTTTTTTTAAAAAAATATTTTAAAGTCAAAATATGGAGACCTCCAAAGATATATTTAGATTGTGGACAAGTGTATGGTGGGCGTCTAAGAAGTTTCCAGCGCAAGCGCAAGGATCTGTCAAGGATACTGTGAATTATCTAGACCATTTGTGCCACCTAATATATGTCACTTTGAAGTGCTTTAGAGAATTTTAAGAATCTGTATTTGATATTGATTTTTAAGAGCTTTTTTTATGCAAGATGATTTTTATTTTTTTTACCTTTTTTAATATTATTTTTCAAGGTTTCGATAACGATTTTTTCGTAAGTTTTTTAAGAATTGCTTCACCTGAAAAAAATGAAGTAGAGTTGATCTACAAAACACACCGATTGCTTTATTTTGCAACAAAAGGGATCTTTATAATAATCACATCTTAGTAATTGTACGAGTAAAAATATTCTAATGATCGACTTAAATAAAATAATCACGGAGTATTCAATTTTATATTCTATTTATTCAAACTGAAGACATGAGTATCCAAATTACTACGTATAATTTTCAGCCAATTCTCACTTTACAACATCAAGCTCCAATTATTTTTTTAAAATAAAAACAATCATTCACAAAAATAAAAAGACACAAAGAACAGATTTGTTTCGGATTTGATTGAACCGCAATAAATCCCAATAGCCCGGACCGGATGAGCCCCAGTAGGATCGAGCTGACTTGTTAAAAAGCCGGGAACTTCGCTCTCCAATTTCATTCCGACTCGTAAAAAAGCTGCTGCGCTCTGTCCCGTTAAAAGCACGACGGCGACGTTTCATTACCAGTTTATTCCGTGGCGCCAACCCCCAAACGGCAACGGAGTTCAACCTCCGCCTACCGCCGCCGTGCATCGCCGCCACTAACTTACCGTTACGCGCGAGCAAATATAGCTATATACCCCACCACCACCGCCCTCCGCCACAGATCCGAGTACATTTTTGTACTATTATTCTTTTCTGCTCTCGGGAGACAAACGACATGTGCGTGAAACTATCCTTTTAGAGAGATAGATAGAGATTGAGATAGAGAGAGAATTTATATTGATCAGGTTTACTGTGTGAGAAAGTGAGAAGGCTTTCTCCGCTAGGTAAACCGCCGCGAGGAACTGAATTGATTGATTTGGAAATTTCTATTCATGTTAAAAATGCTGAGTGAAATGTCTGGATATTTATTGCTCTTCGTCCCCATCCGATTACTGTGTTTGTTAATTTATATTTTTATGCATTCATTATGAGCCTGGATGGTTTCCTGCGAGATCTGAATTTTTTTGTCGGCGTTTGTTATTTTTAAATTGCAGATTTGTGTTAAATAAATATATGTTCATGAAGGTGCATTGAATTTGGAGCAGAATGCCAGGTAATTTCAGAAGGATTGAATGGACTTAGTTGAATCAGTTCTGCTGGATCTCGTTTCATTTATGTGTTTTTAAATTTGTTTGCAGAGATTGTTTTCGCTCCGGAAGAGGATAGGGAGAAGAGATCTGATTTTGAGGTCTCTGAGGACGAGAAGAGGAGAACGAGGATCAGATCTCTGAAGAAGAAGGCGATGAGCGCTTCCACAAGACTAACGCACACTCTCAAAAAACGCAGTAAACGCGTGGCTCATTGTCGATTCGCCTCCATTTCAACGGAAGATATTAGGGACGAGAAGGAAGAGGAAGAGGTGAATACATTTCGTCGGGTCTTAATTGAAAAGGATCTCCTTCCACCTCGCCATGATGACTATCATACCATGCTCAGGTTCATAAATTTCCACTCTATGAATTAATGGCCCTTGAATTTATCACCTGCAATTAATAGGCGTCTTTTCAGCTGCTCATCAAGTGAAAACGCACTTTAATTCTTGAGTACTTTAATTTTTCTCCAGTATTAACTCTGCTGAGTTAAACACCTTTAATGGATCGCATTTGTTTGTCAGTTGAAACTCGAATAAAAAAGAACTCTCCCTCCCCTCTTTTATTTTCTGGGATTTATGAAATGAGGGAGAGCTACTGATACAGCCATATTAATTTACTGCCGCTTTGAGTCTTTGGAGAAAGGATAAATTAAATTGCATTCATTGCAATAATTGTTTGTTTTCTGAGCCTTTCTACAAAAAGTTGCACCATCATTGCCACACACCAGGAAAATGACCATAGATGCTCATTTATTGTGTATGCGCAGCAAGATTTGCCTATAATACCCTCATAGGTGCAATTGGTCATGTTTTTGCAGAATAGGTATAGAAGACAAATGAATCATTACCATACAACTAACACATACGACATATGTAATATATTCAAGTGGAAAAATCCAAAAGGGAAATACAATAGGTAGTGAATACATATCTTATTTTATAGGATAACAGAGCTAACACTTTAGTCCTTGTTTGAATGACACAACCTTCTTCTGGTAATATGGGTTCTTTTCGTTGTACTTTTCTTCAAACACTCCTTCAAAGTTCAAGCAATATCAAGGTAGAGATAATATTGGATAACAATCCCCGTCCGAGAATAATACTCCTTGCAGGAACATTTCTTAGGCCGTCTTAAATAATACGGAATATACTCCATCCACCCCTGAAAAAGACTTCCCTGTTGTGTGTGAAGATGCTTGACTTCAATCCTTTTCAATCAAAAACAAATAATACGATAATATATATTTGAAAACTGCATCAAAAGTTTTTAAAGCAAGAGGCGACAAGAGTATATTATTTTATCAAATGAGGAATAAAAGTAGACAAAGAGAGTGGTCAAAGTTTGACATATAAAGTGTGAACATGAAAATGAGATATACACTATTTCATCATCAGGGCCTTGTTATTTTATATTACTCCGATATACTCCCTTCATTTCAAATTAAACTTCCCATTTGTTTTTTCACGGAATCTAAGTAAAAATGAAATTAATCAGTTGAGATTTATGCAGAGGAGAAAGAAGTAATGTGAACCACTTAAAGCATTCTCTTAAAGGAATGAGAAAACTATTATGGGACAAACAAAAATTGAAAGTGTCACATTTATTTCGGGGTGGAGGGAGTACTCACTTCATCCAAAATGTAGTTTATTGTTTGACTTCACTCAGTGTTTGAGAAAATGGTTGAAAAGTAAAAAAATGTGTGGTTGATTGTTGTTTAGAGAAATATGGTGAGCCATATATCCTTTCTCTTTATAACAAAGTAAGGGTGTAAACTTTTTTTGGTACATTCCAAAATGAATAGAGTAAACTTCATTTAAGAATCATTGATCTATGCTGTTCATACACGTCTTTATGAAGATTGTTATTGGTGATGCATTAGGTCTCCGCAAACAGCAGAGCAGAAAATAGTGTTATTTTTTAGATCCTTTCTTTCAGTTTGTTAATCAACTACATGGACAACTTTTCAGATTTTTAAAAGCAAGAAAATTTGATCTCGACAAGACAATTCAAATGTGGGCAGAAATGCTCAATTGGAGGAAAGAAAATGGAGTGGACACTATAATACAGGTAACCTTAAATGATTGCTATGTGTAATAGACGGTTCGGATTTATAATGCATGTCTGATGTAAGGTTTTGTTTCCTTTATTATGGTGTTTATGAAGAGTGTTTTGCAAGGCTGGGTAGATTAACTCTAGAGTACTAGTCTAGACATCCTTTTTGAATTGTTTCCTTTTATTTCATTGAAAAGAAATTTACATTTGTAATACTATCTATTAATTTTTAAGTACAGTACTACTTTTACTTTTTGTTGCATTGTCGGGGGTTCACTTAGAAACAACCTCTCTGCTTCATTGGACTGGGGGCAAGGCTTGCGGCCACTTTACCCAGACCCTACTCTTAAGTGGGGATATACTGGCTTTGTTTGGTTTGGTCTGGTTCTTTAACTGATTGTGTTTTTACTCAGCATATGTAGATGCAAATAACTTTATCATCTGGTCAAGTAAGCTTCTGATTAATGCTTTGTGGAAAACAATATGGTTTAGGATTTTGCCTACGATGAATTTCAAGAGGTTCAGCTTTACTACCCTCATGGTTACCATGGTGTAGATAAGGGCGGGCGACCTGTCTACATTGAAAGACTTGGCAAAGTTGAACCCAGTAGGCTTCTGAGTGTCACAACTGTAGATCGTTTCTTGAAGTATCACATCCAAGGGTTTGAAAGGACATTTGCTGAGAAGTTTCCTGCATGCTCAATTGCATCAAAGAGGCATATAGATTGTTCGACCACAATCCTTGATGTCCACGGAATGGTATATATTCTATCTATCAACTGTTTCAATCTGTGGTACATTTATAACAGGTTTTTGTTTTTTTACTTATTCAAAAAGCTTTTTTTCCTGCTGAGAACATCTAGAACTGGAGAAGTTTTGGAAAGCTCGCCCATGAACTAGTCATGCGAATACAAAAAATAGATGGTGACAACTATCCTGAGGTGCCTTTATTGTCATTTTTATGAAATAATGCATACTAGTGATGTTTGGTATCCTATTTCTCTTTATTGTGGCTGTTAATCTAGTATCATTTCTGCAGACGTTACACCAAATGTTCATTGTTAATGCTGGAAGTGGCTTTAGATTGATATGGAACACTGTTAAAGGCTTTCTTGATCCACGGACTACGGCAAAGATACATGTAAAAGAATATGTAGTCAAATGGTTTTGTACTCAAGGACCACAATAAACACTGAACTAACAACATTACATTTATGCATTTACAGGTCTTAGGGAGCAAATTCCAGAGTAAATTACTGGAAATCATAGACCCTAAGTGAGTGTTAGTGTTTTAGATTATTAAAAAACACATACCATCAATTTGACGTTTTAACTTGTTTTTGAAAAAACTTGTGTTATGTTGTTCCTTTCCTAATTTATTTCTTCCGAGCAGCCAATTGCCAGACTTTCTTGGAGGAACCTGCGTGTGCCCAAATGAGGGTGGGTGCATGAGATCTGATAAAGGACCTTGGAATGATCCCGAGTTGATGAAGGTGTGTATGCTATCCATCTATCATCTAGCCTTGGCTTTGATTTGTTTCCTTGATTTGTAACACACCTAATGCTGATCTAATGCTTTCCATCACTTGCAGTTGGTTTCTGCTTTACATGGGGAAACAACTCATAGGAAGCTTGGTAGTTTCTCTGACAGTGAAGATATAGAATTCAAGCCACTTTCTTTAACGGTAAGAAAAAAGTACTGGTGTTTACATTATTACGGACTGTATTTTCATTAGCAATTTGCCTGAGACCTTCTATTGGAACAGTTACCTAAAAGTGAGATTGGGTTTGCTGAACCTGGTGCGGATGTGGGGTTTTATACTTATAGTGGCAAAAAATCAATCCAACTTTCTACTAACAAGGTAAGTGTTCAATATTACTTAATTTACTGTTAAATATTTGCCTCCTCATCTTTCTTACTTCATGTCATAGTCTCACTTTATCAACCCTTAAAGTATTTTCTTACATAGTTGGGTTAAGGTCACACACCCTCCTCATACGCTACTTTTTGTGACATTTTACTGGGCCTCTTGTACAGTAAGATTTCTTGTGTAGTTAAAGGAAAATGATGTTTTGAAACCTATGGAACTATAATGACAAAGAAGGATAATCTGTAACATAACACGTACTAGCAATGGTTCTACAACTCTTGATGCATATATTCTGCCTATGGTAGTTACTAATACGTTGGAATCTACTGAGTATGATCGTAGTGTCATTATGGTCGTAATTTTGCGGACAAATTTTATTCCTTTTATCTGTGTGTGTGCATGCGTGTAAAGAAAAGTTGCTACTTTCTCCAAATCTGGTGTTTATCTCTTCATTTTCATAATCATGTTCCGAACACGAATCTCCAGGAAACAGAAGGGAGACCTGAATCTCTTTGCAATATAGTTGAACAACTGGATGATGGGATTATAGTTGAAAACAATAGAGCTTCAAGTAAGTAATTCAACTATTCACCACTGTTCCATTTGATTACCATTAATTAGTATAGTACCATGCTAACATAGTACTTCAACTTGTTTTGTGTTTTACTTGGGGAGGATATAGCAGTTCCATCATAAAATTTGGTTACAAAGCAAATCATTCGTGTTTTTACTTATTTTGTAGCAGATATGACCAGCGGAGATTCCCAGGTTCAAGGGAAATCGATCCTCAAATTGTTGATGGACATCCTATTCAAATTGCTTGGATGGATATACATTTCCAGACCAATAATTGGTCGAATGTGTGTGAAGGAAAATTTGGACATGACATCAGATAACAAACAGAGGTCTAATACGCATAAAAAACAAAACATATCATGCCCGCCGAAGGGGGATCCCCTTCACCCCTGCTGCCAGAGGTTGCAACACTTAGAAAAGGCAGTGACTGAGCTTTTGAACAAACCTACAGAAATTCCTCCAGAAAAAGAACACATACTTCTCGATTCATTGGACCGCATCAAGTCAATCGAGTACGATTTGCAGAAGACAAAGAAAGTAAGAAACTGGAGAGCCCTTCATTGGTTTTCTTTGGATTTTATATTTGCCTTCCATCTAAAACTATTTTTTTTGTCCTATAGGCATTGTTTGCAACAGCATCACAACAAGTAGAGCTTGCCGAGTCCTTGGAGTTATTGAAGGATGAGAGTTTTAATAAAGTAATTCCTCAAAATCTTCTTTTCTGAAATTTCTTTTCTGAAATTTCTTTTCGCGTGTATCTTTTTTTTACTGAGTTCAAGAATTTCATAGTCGGAGTCTAATGTTCATTCTCACTGATTTCCAAACAGGGAACACAGTCTTGCTGGCCGCGAACCATGTTGTCATCTCCACGCGCAACCTGATCACCTTTAGAGTAATATATAACTTGTTTCGGTATGTACAAGAGACCGTTAGCCGACTGCCCCATTTTCAGCGTCTAACTCGGCTTCTTGGGTGGGCCCCATCAAGCCCTTTCAACTTCTAACCAGAACTACCGTAGGGATAAAGCCCAAGCACTTCGCGGTTCGCGCCTTTTTTTCTTCTCATTTTCATTTCATTGTGTCATGCTTTAGATAGTTTCCTGCCTCCCAGTTGTAAAGGGGAAATGTGGACATGCTTAAGACATGACAGAAATAGGAGAAAATATGTTCAACAAATCTTTAAGCCTATAAATCGGTTCAGGGTTCTCCTAAATTTGCACTTGGGATGGACCGAACTCATTATTCATTCATATAAATTGGTGCTGACATATATACATGGCTAAAAAGACACTAACTTTGAAACTGTTTGACTCCATCTTTCCTAATTTGTTGAATTTTTTTTTTCGTTTGTAATTTCTTGTGTGCGTTTCCTTTTTTAGAAAGTATCAAGTGGTTATAAATGTTTCTTGGGAGAAAGTATCAAGTGGTTATAAATGTTTCTTGGGACGGATAGTATAAACATAAATGCAGAATGTTTATTTATTGATAGTTAAAAGTACCCACACCAATTAACAGTACATTCGGAGTAATAATAATATCAATAATTGATTAAGAGACAAACATAAACACACGGATCACAGATGAGGAGACAAATATGTTTTTACCACTTAAAAAACTTGATAAAAGGAAGAAGGGAAGCGAGGAGTAATATGCACTTCCAACGGAGTCGCTCTGGGCAGAGTGGTGGCTTGACCCTCCGACATGTCCACCGGCAAGTTCGCCGGAGTGGCTATTTCAAACCCCTGAAGCAAGCGCGCGACGGTGAGATGCGTCACCTTCAGGGCGTACGACATCCCAGGACACGACCGCCGCCCGATCCCGAACGGGATGAACCCGAAATGCCTGCCCGGGTCGTCGCCGCCGCCGCTCCCCTCCAAGAATCTCTCCGGCGAGAACCGCTCCGGGTCCGGCCACACCCGCGGGTCCCGGTGTATCTTCCACGCGTTGGCATACAAGACGGTGTCCTTCGGGACGGTGTACCCGCCGACGATGCAGTCCTCCATGGCTCTGTGGGGCACCAGAAGGGGCGCCGCCGGGTACAGCCGCATTCCCTCTTTGACGGCAGCTTGAAGGTACGGCATTTTGTCAACGTCGGACTCCTCCGCCCACCTTTGCTTGCCGGCCACCGCGTCGTCTATCTCTTCTCGAACCCTCTTCATAGCTTGTGGATTGTTGAGTAATAAGGACAGTACCCATTCCAAATTCAGACCCAACGTGTCTGCTGCATCTTCCAGCATACTCTGTGTACATAAGAGTATAATGATCTCAATAAAGCTTTAATTTTAAATTAAGTGAATTAATTCAAGCGTACCAATGACGCCGCCTTGATTATGGTTTCGCGACTGTAAGAATGGCCGGCGGAATGAAATTTCCGGTCGATGACGGAAAGCATCACGTCGATGAAGTCTCGATCGTCATCTCCCTTGCCGTCGTTAGCTGAACTCCTCCTCGTCTTAACATGGTCTTCAATCCAGCTCTCCAGTATAGCGTCCATTGCTTTAGAGACTCGCTTCATGGAAGCAATCTGGCCGCCTAGATCCAACCCCCGCACCAGTCGGGTCGGGTAGAACGAATCCCCCGGGGCCAATTCCCCCACCAGACGCATAATCTCCTTGAACACCTTCGTCATACACCGCGCCTCCTCTTCTTCGCCGCCGGCCGCCGCCGAATTCGGCCTGTACGTGTACCTCCTCCCCGCGATCAGCTTCACGATCAGGTTCAGCGTCAGATGCCCGAACCACTGGCTCATGTCCACCGCCTTGGATGCGGCCGATTCCGCGGCGGTGCTGTGGAGTTCCCGGAGATTGGCGCCGATTTCCGACATCCAGACGGGCCGCAGCTTGTCGAGCGTGTTGTTGGAGAGGAGTTCCACCACCACCAGCTTCCGCATTTCCCGCCAGAACGGGCCGTACAGAGTGAACGGCAACACCGCGTAGTCGTACCCCATGTACTTCCCTGCGCACGCACCTCTTCATTTTAATCATCTTCATCTATTTCGACTTTGTGTTTACAAGTGACAATTTTTAATAAAGTAAGATATTGATATTTGTGGTAAGAATGAAAGATGACAATTATGACAATGATTTTTCAATTTATTTTTATTTTTCACTAATTTACAACTTTTATTATGACAAAGGATCTATTTACAATTATGACAATGGGGTTTTTAATTTCATTTTTATTTTTCATATTTTTGAAAATGTTAAAGCTAAATGATAGCGCTGGCAGAATGGTCGGTCGGGTCGGGTTCGAGTTCGATCACCTTGGGTTCAGGTTTGGGTTGAGAGCTACATGTTCGTGACTCAATATCATCAAGTTCGGGTTGACCCAATGGGTTATGACTTTCATTTCTTTTTGAATTTCTAAGTAATATTTATGACAAATTGTCTATATTACGAATAAAAAAATTAAATATGTAAAAAATTTTGAAAAAAGTAAGATAATTATACGAAATTAATAAAATTTTATATGAAAATATATATATTTATACATCAAAAACGAGTAGTAAGCAAAGAAATATAATTAAAATTTTATTTTTATAACATTATATTACATATTAAAGCATATAATTTTGAAATATTCTTACATTAGCGGGTCGGTCGGGGTCGGGGTCGGTCGGGTTTGACGCATTTTTAACGGGTAATTTCGGGTTCGGTCAACTTTGGATTTGGTCAGCAAAACCTTTGTTCAAAACCTAGTATTTTCGGGTCGGGTCTCGGGTCAAAAGCATGTCAGATCATTTTTTGCCAGGTCTACTAAACACTAATTTTAACCTCTAAAGCTATTTTCAAATATGTCCAAAAACAAGTGAGTAAAATTTTGCACGGTAAAGAGAATATATTGGTCCTAAAATAACAAGAAAACATTAAAAAAAAACCCCAAAAATACCAGCACAGTTAGGGGGGCGATCGGCGAGGAGCTTGTCGTTGGTTGAGAAGCAATCCCGGGCGGTTTCCCAGCTGCTGACTATCACCGCCGGCTGCATCCCGACCCGTATTGTGAATATGGGCCCGTATTTATCCGCCAGCTCTCCCAGCGTTCGGACCAGCGGTTGTTTCCCGGAGGAGAGCCGCCGGAGGTGCCCGAGCAGAGGCCATGCGCCGGCGACCTCCGGCGGAGTTTTCGACGTCGTCGCCTTGATTGATGTGGAGTAACTGGTACTCTTTCCCATTCGCTGCCGCCGCCATATGGGGAAGAACAAGAAAGCCCCTGCGGCTAATCCTAATAACAGCAGTAGGGAATTTGAGATTAGAAGAAGAGAAAATCCCATGCTTCCGTTCATTAATAATTAGTTTTGAGAGTTGGATCATGAATGTATGCGTATATATATGGTGTTGCTGTGGATAATTGATGTGCATGACGACGACGACGACGACCAATTATGGATTTTTGGCTATGGATAGGGGGCAAGTTGAGAACCATCTTTTGACACGACATTGTCCTATTTTGCCACCTTCTATTTCGAGATCGGGATAATTCAAAAGCATAAATCTTTTGAAAAATTTAGTCCATATAAGACTAAAAGGTACTCCGTAATACTTTTCTCTAAAATAGATACAAGTATGTTTTATTCTATTTATGACACATAATTTTATATGATCTGTTATATATGCCCTCATTAGTAACAAATACTGGTTAATGACTGATTATACGAATGTGATCATTAGCAAGTGTTGAACAATGACTGATGATTTCAATGACTATGTAAATTGTGTAATAGGTCATTTTTTAAAGGCATGACATTTTAGAACTTACCTTTGCCAAACATTAGAGTAGATAGGTCTAGTCAAACTTTTTTCGAGAAAAAAGTTACTCCGTATATGTCAAACTTTTTATCTACTACGTACGGAGTCTAAGCCGAAAGATGAACAAATTTTGGATGGGTATCTTATGAAGGAAGAATTCTCTAAATAAGATTAAAAGGTTATAAAAATACAAAAATATGAATTGTAATCTCTTAAGAATTAATTAAGAATCAATACATGATTCATCTATTTTGGGTGTCCAATCCAAAATTCAATTGGATAAAACTCAGATCAAATTTTTGACAAGAACGGGTACGAATTGATTATGAATTTTCGAACTTTAACCCTCAACCAAGAGCTTTTCCGGATTCTTATAGACGCGGAAGTGAGGATTGAGATGCAAACCGCGTCTTTTTTTAAAACCGCGTCTAGTCGCGCGAGACGTTAGAAAAAACGCATGCATTTTTCTGAATATTCATTTTATTGGCTAAATTTAATAATTGTATTTATCGGGTCTTAGAAGGCTCGGAGATGTGATGAAGAAGAATGAAGGGGCGTAGCCTTCATGACCGGCGAGCAGGTTGCCCGGCGGTAGTTCGAACGACTGTTGATTTCCATCCACAGAATTGCAAATCAGCTATTATAGATTTTTTCTTCTTCTTCTTCTTGCGTGAGTTGCATCAACTCCCATTTTTGTTTGTTTGTATGATAATGAAATGATGATTTGCCGCCCTATCTAAAATCTAAAATGTGATGCGCCACTTGTGCTGCTCGCCAACTTGGTCGTGCCACGTGGCAGCATCTGGTTGGCTGAATTTTGGTTCATCTACAAAATTGAATACTATTGTTTAAAATAAATGAACTATAAGTATTTCACTATAACTGTAAAATACTTTAAAGTAAAAAAATATGTACGTGGAAAATTTTTGGAAAAAAAAACTTTAATGATAATACCATTTATTTCTTGCCTTTTTCCCCTCTATATTTCAATATTTTAATATAGTTCTGTTCCGGATCTCCAAAGTGCATCCGACTGTGCTCCTGGTTAGGTTGTAAGTTTGAATACTCACAGAGTACAATTTTAATAAGATATTCTATTATTCCATGCACTCGATCTTAATATATAGTATGGACTAAGGCCTAGATTAGGGTCTGAAATAAATTTGGGCATATACTTCGTATGTTAAATTAATGGTCAGAATAGTTTTTCGGAATTAAATCTATTGTTAAATTAATTAATCATGTCGAAATATAAATTATTTAATTATTTGAAACTTGTTTTTGCCTTGTTTATTAAGAGATATGAAATCAATTAAGTCAAAATTTTAGAACTCATAATAGTACCTAAAGCTAAGATAAGTTAATGAAATATTTGCGATAGAAATATCATTATCCAAATATATGTGATAACGCTACAACAATAATTATCTAGATGATGCCTTGGCACAAAGTCATATCATCTGCAAAAGCGCTCAGTAGTCTTCCTTTCACAAATCGAACCGAGAAAGACTTCCACAACTCGTCCTAACCTACGCCTAATTAGAAAAATTAGCTCATTTTTTCATGGGTCACAACACTCGGGAAAAATTGACCATTTTTGGGAAGGTTGACTGCCGCTAAAACTTTTTGTATCAAGGTACTATGGGGTATTTTAATGTATTTAAAAACTTACTCCGCATGAATTTTTCGTTCATCCCTCTGTCATACTCACTTGCTCTATCATCTTCTTCTTCATCTTCATCTTGTTTTGTTCGGATCTACCCCTAACCCCATCCCACCCTTTTTCCTTCCTCTTCTTTTATTATGATGATGATGATGATTATTATTGTTGTTGTTGTTGTTACTTTTACTATTTTTATCAATATTAATATTATTATTAATTACTCACTCCGTGTGAATTTTTTTTTCATTTGACTTTTCTATCAAAAAGGATGTAAATTTTGACATAAATTTGTAAAAAAAATCATTGTGTTATTATATAAATAATGTGACATCAATAAATTCTTTTCGAAACATAATTTTGAAATATTAAATTATATATAAATATTCTTATGTATAAATATACATATTACTATTCAAAATTTTAAATTAGATACTGTGAAAAATCAAAGGAGAGGAAATTTTTCAGACAGAAAGAGTGTTATTATTGTTGGGAACGTCGCCAATACGCCGCCAATATGCCACCATCGTCACTCCGTGGTTGTCAGACGCCGTTGTTGCTTCACGATCAGCCGTGGTCTTCCGCAATTGTCACCGGGAGGTTAGTGCCACTCGCCACCGATGTTGCCTGGACGAAAAGTCCTTCCGGAGTGAGTTTTCCAATAATTTCAAATACCACGAAGTATATTTTAAAAAACGAGGAAATTCTGAAACTTCTTATCAGGCCATCTCCAATGGGATGCCCAAAAGAGATGCTAGAAGGAGAGAGAGTGGGATGTTAATGGATGCTATTATTGTAGATAGATGCCCAATAGAGATTGTTCAAAGAGGAAAATGAAAGGAAGATGCTTGGCCTAGCACCCGATGCTTGAGGATGGAAGAATTGTGAAATTTATTTTTTAAGTTTTGTGGTCAATATGTATGTGCCATGTGTCATATTTATTATTTTTTCAATTTGAAAGTTTGCATTCATATTTTTTTAAAGGCTCGAAATTTTTTTAATTATTAAATTAGATTTGGCGCCTTCAAAAAAATTAAATATGGTAATGTTCTAGAATTCGAACTCTTTTTTAATGGAACGACTCTTCTTATTTTTTTTTTGAAAAATTTCTTAGGTATTCGTTTTTCTGTTTGTTTTGAAACAATATTAACTACATCATATATTAATTACATAAAAAGCATTTTATAATATTTTACTTCCTCTGTCCCTGAAAGGGTTTCCATTATTGACTTTTTGGGAAATTAAGAGAGGGATATTTTTATGTTGGCTTTCCAAAAATACCATTGATGTGATGGGTAAAAGTAAGATGTGATGGATAGATTATTAGTAAAAAGATATGAAGTGATAGGTTGGGTATGAAAAAGTAAGGGTAAAAGTAGTTTTTTAATAGATAAGGGAACATCTTTTGGGGACAACAAAAAAATGAAAGGGGAAGATTTTTTTAGGGACGAAGGAAGTACAAGATAAATCTAAGAAATTTATTTTTGTATCAATACCTAATATAAGTTTTATTTAATTAAAGACCAACTTTTATTAATTTAAATGTAAAAAGTCAAAATTATATATTCTAGGACGAAGGTAACATTGATAATAACGAGTAAATAATTAATCTTAATTAAAAAATTTATCATATGATAAATACTTATAATTAAGAAAATAAAATATAATTATATTTATGTTGACCCACTGCATTTATTGAATAAAATGAGGCATCCATATGAGATGTCACCATTGAAAGATTTAGATGTTGAGAGAGGTGCTCAATTGACATCTTTAAAGTAGAATCCACACTTCAACATCTAGCGAGGGATGCTACCATTGTGGAACAAAACGAGGATACCCAACCACAATTTTTTTTGGGATTGAGGGGAGAGGGAAACGACATCGGATGGTCTTCAAATTCCGTGCCTCATCTCTCGGCATCGAGTTGCGGAAACTGTTTTACCAGCCATCATATCATCTACTTGCGCAATAGGAGAACTTCAAATTTTGGAAATGAGCAATCTGACTCAATCCGCCCAAAAGACTCCAAACATCTTCACAGTCTCCATGGTGTGCTTCAAAAAAATAAAAATAGATTGTGGTAAAAACTTATTGGAGTAATTAATTTTTCAAAATATCTTATTTTAATGAAATATCAGAGTATTTATATATAAATAAAAATACAAATGCTAAAAAGTATTCTCGGAAATACATTGTAGATAGTGAAAAAAATAAAATGAGAAGAAGATTTTCGTTGATAAGTAGAGATATAAATACTCAATGTATTACTCCATACATTGAACATTTTTTACTTCGTCAAACTTCTATGAATTCCCATCTAAACATTCAAAACTGAAAAAAGATTTGTGCGGTGAAACCGTGAAAGTATATAATTCTTCCATCTTATTAAAAGGTTTTAGTTTCGGTTTACACCATCCATTCGACTGATATTCTATTCAATCAATTTATATGAAAGTTGGTGTTAAATTTAAAAGTAAAAATTACATATTCAAAAATATTAATTTTTTTCAAATAAAATAGGAGATGACATCACTAGTTATTATATCAAATGATCGTAGTTTACTTTTTTTTGGAAATAGTATATATTTTGTCATGGAGTTCCGATTTTAACCTCAGTTCTAACAAATCAAATACGCCGTATTCCAATCATTTACTCCGTATTTGATCCCCAATGGAACTATACTGTTTCCTTAATTACGCTCTATAATCGGAATTTCGTGTCTCCAATTCTGAAAAGCATTATAAATTTTTTCTTTAACAAAAAAAGAGTGTCACTTTATGGGTGTGTTTGCATGGGGAAAGTGTTTTCCCAAAGAAATGAGAGTTGATATTAGCACTCCAACTTTTTTATGGGTACTCCACCTTTGATAAAAGTGGACCGGATTACCCTTTTGCTAATTTAAAAATTTTTGCATTTGTAAACTAGCCATTCCACTAATTGGACAAATGGAGTTATAGAATTCTATTAACAAACTTTGTATCATAGTCCACACTTATTTTTAAAACAATATTTTGGAAAAATATACCAAAATATAAATTCTATGTTTTTATTTTCAAACTAGAAGTTAAAATGTATATACAATACTAATCATGCCAATACATAATATCAAAAAATATTGTGAAATATCCATATACAGTGCTATGTTATTACAATGTAAATTCTAATTTTAATTATAAATATATACAGCTCTTGACACTCATGAGAGATCATACGTCGGAGATATCGGATAGAGAGCTGAAGATGCACAACGACATGATGAATGCAGCCCTTGCCATGACTAGAGCGGAAAATTTCCAAGCATTTTTTTACAATATTCTGTTACTTACTCCGATCATAAAATCATTTCCTATTTTGACTTTTTTTGGTCAAACAATGATACTCTTTAAGCACAAATTATACATAATCTAAACAAATAAATAAATGATATAACAATTTGATATATCAAAACTATACCTAAGATGAACTCAATTATATTGAATTTATATCATAATTAAATATATTATTTCCATAATTTATAGTCAAAGAATGTCTTTTTTGACCAAAAAAAGTCAAAATAGGAAAGATCTTTAGAACGGGAGGGAGTAGTGTTTATGATTTTAATTTTAAGCATGTTAAATTTTCTCTTTTTATTGTTATAATTGTTTTTATTTTTATTATTATTTATCAATATTTGATGATTCATAAATATCTTTATTAAATTTATATAAGTTTTGAATTAAAAATTATGAATAATAAAAAGAAAACGCTGTAATGTAAACCTAACTCTATGTTTGGTTCAAGAAATTTGAAAGGAAAAGAAAACAAAATGATTTCCCTCACTTCACCAAAATGGAATGAATTTAGTTTTCCCACCCTTCTCTCACTTTTCTTTTCTTTTCCTATCTAACCAAACGAGAAAAATGTTTTCATTCTCTTTTTCTTTTCAACCAAACATACTCTAAGGACCTGTTTGGTTGGAGGAATGGGGAGGGGAGGGAAGGAAATCTGAATCCCTCCCCTTGTTTGTTTTAAAAACATGGAGGGGAAGAAATCTAAAATTTTAGTTTCAATTCCCTCCCCTCCCTCCAAATCAATCCTTTCAAATCGGACGGAATCTCCTTTTTCTACTGTGAGTCTCTTCTTCTTCTGTCAATTTCTTTCACCTTATAAATTAAAAATAATATAAAATAAAAAAACAAAATTAAAATAAATAAACAGATAGTAGTAGTAATTAATAAGTAATGCCAAAACAACTAAATAAATAATAAGAAAATAAGATAAATCATTATAGTATAAAAAATTATTAATAACAAAAATGTATACTAATAAAATAAATAAATAAAAATAAAAAACAAAATATAAAAATAATTAAAAATTAAAATGAAAACTAAAAATAATAATATAATAAAATAAAAACCCATCATAAAAATAATAAAAATTTAAAAAATTATAGAATAAAAGGTAAGAATTAATAATAGTAAATAATAATAATAATAAAATAAATCAATCCATTAATAATAAAAAATCATAGTAATAAATAATAAATAAAATAATATGTATGTGTGTGTATATATGTGTGTGTCTATATATATATATATATATATATAATTAAATTTAAAAAAATAAATTAAATAAGAAATAAAAAAATCAAATTGTAGGATAAATAATAAAAATAATGAAAAAAATTAAAATAATAAAAAATAAAGTGAAAGAATTATTAAATAAAACATATTGATAATAATTTTAAAATAGATAACAAAATAAGTTTAAAAAATGAAATATATAGCTAAAATATTAAAAATAAAACATTTCCTTCTCCTCCCAACCAAACAAGGCGAAGGAATCCTTCCCTTCCCGCATCCATTCCTTCCCCTCCCCTCCCCTCCAACCAAACATACCCTAAAGGTAGTCACATTACTGCTTGATTCTGCATTCATTCGGTTCGCGATTGCCTCTTTAAACTCGGAGTTACTGAATTAGGGTTAGGGTTTCGGTCATTTGAATTCGCTGTGTTGACTATTCGCATCCCGCCAAAACCAATTCATGCGATGTACGCTGATCGATTGGAGGCTGGAACGAGGCTGCCAATTAAGGACCGGCTCAACGGCAGCGCTCTTGACGGTTCTGGTCGCCCGCGACAACTTTCCGGCAAGAGGTTCTCTTTCTTCTTAATTGTACGATATGCTGTGTATCTCATCCTCTATTTATGTATGAATGGCGAATGCTGGGATGGGGTTTTAGGAATTGTTATCTATGACTGCGAAAAGTTGAACTCTTAATAGTTAATTCTAATCGTTACCATTTCCCCTGTTAAAACGCCGATTCTATTTAGAGAGAATTCATTAGCAAAACTGCCTTGCAAATTCATCTAGTTGCTGTTTACTAGCTCGACTGCAGCAGTAGTCAGTACTCAGTAGCGCTGGTAAACTAATTATGCATTTGTGTTGAATGATTCTCTTGAAGACTCAAGTATTCGGAGAAATATGTTCAATAGCTGGCTTTCAATTCAAATAGCTCACAACAGTAATTCGATATTGCGAACTGTTGGTTGCTATGGGATGACGTTGTCTGAGAGATGAACTGAAAATGGAATTTCTGTTTATACTTGAAATGACATATTGAGTTTGAGGGAATGGTTGCTGCCATTTTTCTAGATAATAAATTCAACTCACAGAATATCTCTGCAGATATATGGATACTCCTGATACATATTGTTATAAAGTTGTGACGTGCTCTGCAGGCAGAGAGAAGATGACAAATGGGGGCATGAGTTGTATGATCTCAATAGACCTCACATGTTAAGTATGGGAATCTTTTTGTTTGAATGCATGAACTGTTTTTCTATTGTTTCTATATATAATCTTTTCAAGTTTTCATGAACAGGAAGCGGAATAGGTTCTAAAGACCTGCGTTTGAAGCTGCAAAGGAAAAGTAGCCAACAGACTCTTCAAAGCGGGAAAGCGTCTGTCTCTGGAGGTGTGAGGGATCTACGTGAAAAGCTTTCTGGTATATCGTATTCCCAAATGGATATTGATCTTCCAAAGCCTACCGTGAAGCGGAAGAAAGCCCCTGTTATAAGCTCTTCTGTCAAGGAAAAAGTTGTAGCTGAATCTCCTGTAGCCGAAACCAAGAAAGTTGCCAACATGGTTGTTAAGAAGAACCAGAAGAAGGCAAGTTCATTTGAGTGTACATTATTACTGTTTGATTTTCCAGTTCATGTTTTTGGCCCCATATAAGTATAAAACTGGTGCTCGTTTGTACTCGTAATTGTTTTTTATTATAAAAGCTTTCCAACATTCAATTCTAGAACATTAAATACATTAGTTAATATAACAATGACCTTTGAAATCTCTTCATAACAATATTGTATGGAGTACAGAGTACTATTTATGCTAAAAGTCATACACATTGTTAAATTAATAGTAAATTATAAGTTTATCAAGTAAGTAATAATGCGCTAAATTAATACTCCCTCCGTCCCAAAAAAGGTTACGTTTCATTTTTTGACATCCCGTAAAACACTTCTATATCGTCTCAAATGCCAAAAAAACTTTCAAAACGACTTCTACCCACAATAAAGGGTAAATGTGGTAATTTTTAGGCATTTTAGATGTGGGTAGAAGAGTTTCTTTGGGATGTGCAAAAAAAAAACGTAACCTTTTTTTTGGGACGGAGGGAGTAGAAGTTTTTTTGTCCAAAAGCTATTAATTTAAAGGGGTTGTACTGTATTTGTTCGTTAGGTAAACCTATCTAAGATTGTAATAATCATGCGGTGCCTATTTATTAGAAATATATTGCGATCAAATTAGAACAAGAATGTTAATTAATTATGTAGTATGTGTGGTATATCTGGTTTTTAGTTGTTGTCTTAAGGATGTAGCTTGCATTACAAGCTTGGAAGAATAATGGAGTGGATATTTAGGTTTGCCCTTAATAGGTGAATACACTTTCGAAGACTTTTGGGATATCATGCATCCATATTTGACTAAACTTGACATGAGCTTTTGTTAATCCTTATCTCCATGGGTGATTCCCTTATCACTCTAAAGGAATGCCAAAAAGTGTGGCATTAGACTTGTCAACTCTTATACATTACCTTATGAACATATCCCTTTTTTGCAATTATAGTGGGTTTTCACATGGAGTTTGTGTGTTGGTTTTATTGCCTATTACATGCTCCCTCCGTCCCTCAAAACTCTTTACCCTTCTCATTTTTATCCCTCCCACAAAAATATTCACCTATCCACTTTTAACACTAACGGTATATGTTAAGGACCAAAGCACCCTATTGTCATTATTACTCACACTACTACCTATCCCCAATTTATCAATCTCTCTTCTTCGTATTCCATCTCCACCTTTAGTTGCCGCCCTCACCTCCCAACCATTTTCTCCGTTATCATCCATGGTCTCTTGTGAACTACATTTCCCTCGTTCATTCTCATAAGACATAAGCCAAGATCTGTGTAGATTCTTCCCCTCTTCCCACCCCTACATTTACAAATGAGTAGGTGAAAACTCCTAGATCAGATTTGGATCTTGAACGATCTTGCTCAGAAGAGACAGATCCGACATGGTACTTTTGAAATGAGCGACATGAGATTCTTGGAAAACAGGAAATACTTCTACAATGTCAAAATGCAAAAGAATTTGCCGGAAAATCAAGTAATCAGTTCAAGAACAACTATTTCAAGGAGAACAACTACCAGGATGTTGGCGAGTTCCCAGAGGAGGAGAGAACATTACCTGAGATTTGAAAGTTCTGTTTTCTTTTTCATTACCAGATAAAAAATATTTAAAGATAATGTGAAAGTCCCAACTTTTTTTGTTTTGAGAATTGAAATTTCTCTTTTGTTCAACATTTCTTTTCCTCCTTCTGGTTACTACTACAATTCCAAGTTGTATTGCTGCTCAAATATACAGTATAGGTTTCAAAAAGATTATTGTTTTGTGTTTCTTTTGCTCTCATTTAATTTAAACATATCTAGTGCAGGTTGGATCAGTGGATAATTTTCTCCAGCCTTTAGGTCTTGAAAAATATTCCATCACATTCCAAGCTGAAGAAGTATGTCATTTTCTTGTTTACAATTTATGTATAGTCTGTTGATGTTTGCTACAGAAAAGTAAACATACTATTCGCTATTAATGTAGGTTGATATGGATGCCCTTGTACACATGACAGATGGAGATCTCAAGGCCATAGGAATACCAATGGTAAATGATCAGTTTATATGAAATATACTTTTGGGAATTTATTACAGAAATTATGAGTAAGGTTTTGTTGAATTTATGGATCTTAGGAAATAAGATATTGATTTTTTTAGGGAAACAACCCAATGAAATCCCACAAGTGGGGTCTTGGGAGAGTCTACACAGAGTCACAGACTTTATCCCCACACAAAGAGATAGAAATATGTTTCTCAAAGACACCAGTTCAAGAAAACAAACAGAAACATGTTAGAACAATTAATGTTGAGGATAGTCAAAGATTAAGGCTGAAATATAAAGGAGAGTAAGAGAGGAATAATAAAAATCAGCACACAAAAGGTTACTTAAGGGCACCGAAACACTTCTAACACCCTTCTAGAACACAAGTCTCCCGGAGGTCTAACTAACCTACAACTCTATTCCTTGATCTCCTAACTCCTCTATGAGGTCATGTATTTGCTAAGTTGCAAAAGCAACATGTCCTGGCTGATCACTCATCCATAATACTATGTTTGGTTCAAGACATTTGAGGGCGAAAAGAAAAGAAAATGATATGGAAAACAATTTTTCATGTTTGGTTAGAGAGGAAAAGGAAATGATTAGAAAAAATTAGCTAAGAAGAGAGAAAACAAGATTCCTTTCAATTTGGTGAATAAAAGGAGAAATCATTTTCTTTTCCTTTTCTTCCTAATTCCTTGAACCAAACATACTATAACTCTTTCTCGGCCTAGTTCTACCTCTCTTCAAACACCCTACAACTTGCCTCTCGCACCTATTTCTTCTCTCGAAATGCTCAAACGACCTTAACCTTGATTTACGCATCTTATTTTCCACATACCCTTTTGTAGGACCTCCGCCACGGGACAATTGATGCACCCATGGCCAACACCTTTGTCCTTTATATCTATATCCTTGTTTTTAGGGATCAAAAAGAATGTTAAAAAGATCATCTGCAATAGATATATTTTCCCATTGTGAGTCCAAGAATCTCATTAAAGGCAGTTAAATCAAGTAGCCTTTTATTTGTAATAGAGTAATCAGGGAAATGTACAATAATGTCTCAAATTTCTTGCATGTTTGTACAGCTGGCAAAGAGCATGGAGTTTGTGGAAGCTAAAATTTCTGAATTTATATGTTTTAATGATCATAAAAAAGTTATATACTCTGTCAAAGTTCCCAAAATGAAATATTTGAGAACTTTGTGTGTCCAAAAAATTGATTAACAAAAAGTAGTTAATTATCATGATATTTGATGTCCTCTTTTTACTAAAAAGTTCAGCATGCTAAAATTAGTTAAGCCAACAAATAAATTTACCGAAAATAGTTAGAATATATGCTTTTCAATAGTTATACTTTGCTAAAATTTAATCTTTTGTACTCCGTATATATTTTTATATATAATCTTTTGTTGGAGAGCAAGGCATTTGCTTCATTGTGTCCCATAGGATTATCCCTCCCAAAAAGATTAGTCTATATTACTGTATTTTGTTTAGCTTTTTTGACAAGCCCTCCCATACTATGACTATTGGGTGTCCCCCCCCCACCCCGGGAGTTTACTTTGTAGGCAACTGAGGGGGGGGGGGGGGGTCATGGCATCGGCTTTGTATGCCCTTCAAGAAACCCCCGCTGGCGCCACTCAATTTGTAGAAGAATACCTTAACACACTATTAAGTGTTTATCTTCTCCTATGAATGAGAGAATTGGGTGGTTTCATTGTTTGTTACAGGGTCCAAGAAAGAAGATACTTCTAGCACTGGAGTCCAAACGCTGAGAAGTTCAAATAGGTTCGTATTGATTGATTAATTGTGATGGCTCTTTCCCTTCTTAACTGTAAAAGTAGATGTAATACAATAGCAGTGATTCTGGGATCCTCATGCACGTGATCGTTGACGATCAATTCCTAAGGGCCTGTTTGTTTGGTTAACTTCATGATGTTTGTTTGTTTGGGGTACTGACATTGCGCCATTCGACCACGAAATGCTTCTTATGTACACTGCTCATTTGACACCGACCTTCTGTTGACACTAGTCGTACGTACATCAAACCATACTAACGAAGTAAGTTTTACAAAGCATGTGACTATAACAACTTTTTTTCCCAAGAAAGAGAGGCGGCACTCTCCACCCTTTATCAAAAAAATAAGGAGTAATGAAAAAGTGAGAGTACAAACAGATGGTCCAACCGGACACCGGCTTCAAAAATAACAAACGGGGGATCTAACTGGTTGAAGAAGAAAACAATCAAAGAGTATGTAGTTCTTCAAACAATCAAAGCCTCGTGTAGGGCACGCCACATGAAAATGTGTATCTTGTGCGGAATTTTCTCGTGCACGCTTTTTATCTCCGTATCATCATAGTCGTAAAATTATTTTTTCAATACTGATGAAGATTAATACATTGTTAAATGAAGATAAAGTTTGTACTCCATTGTATTTATTTCAATCCGAGTATTGTAGGGATTTTAAATAGATTCAATGTTATGATTTGACAAGTAAAATGTCAATAGAACCAATGTACTGTAGATAACAATCTTTTTAAAAGTATTTTTAATACAGTCTTTTAAGATAAAATAGTTTTAAATAACTATCTTTCAAAAGCATTTAAAAAAATCATTTGCAAAGCTAAGAGTAATGTTATGTAACATAAAAGGTGATTTGTCAAAGAATAATTAGTTTAAAAGGCGATTTTGTAATAGAAAACTCAACAAAAATGATTGTTTAATAAAAAATATTTTCCCAAAAGGTTGTTTCCTAAAAGAAACCAAATATAAAATGGTGATTTATTAAAAAAAATACTTCAAAAGGTGGTTTCTTAAAGATACAAAACATAAATTGGTGATTTCTTACAAAAGTCTGTTTGAATTATTATATCCTAAATTATGAAAACAATATTGAAAAAAAAGAGGACATACGGAGTATTATACTATTTATATATTCATACTATGTCCGTAGTATATTACACTTGAAAATTATATTATAATCGTTAAATAAATTCAAAATTAGCTTAACGAAATGTAAGTAACCAAATTTGTAATTCAAGTTAAAATTGCAAATTAATTAACTACTACAAGTAATGACATACGAACATCTAACCTTATTAAATACTTTTTCTAACACAAACAACTAACACGATAGTAGAAAGACTGAGACTTGTTCTCTTCACCTGATCCGATTCGTCCTGATGCAATTAAAATAAATTCTAATCTGATCTAATTGTAGTTATATTTAAAATTGTTTCTCTGATTTGATCTATTCTGATTCTAATCTCCAATAAGAATGAAAGAACATGCTCTGGGTCAAAAATCAAAATGTAGTGCATGTAAAATTATATACATGCAGTTGGACTCGCGCTTGAAAAGTCATAGAAATAAAAGAAGAGCCTAGTCAACAACCATTACAGCCTGCATCGCCATGGTCAACGGTTGATAATTATGGTGATGAAGACCCTCTTTACCAGGTCATTTTTCTTCTCTTAAAAATCTATATATGTGTGTATGTGTATATGTGTGTCTTCACTCTTCATCATCATTACACTTTGAAGCTCAAAAGATTGTGTTCTGTCATCTTGACGAATTTGCCCTCGCAAGAATGGGTGTAAGTCAACTCCTTCATGCTCTTAACTACCTCTCGAATTCTCTTCATTCATAACACTCTGAATTATTGTTTATCAAGCCAGCAGTAGAATTTTGGTTTAGATTTTCTCATCGTATTCGTCGTTTAGTACGGACGTGTAGTCGAATCATAGTGAAAATATGAATGAAGGAATGAACGCCTTAGTAATAAGTAACTAGTGATAAGAGGTTGGGTTTGAAATGCAGCGTCCGAACGTGCCAAGGTTTGGGAACTGGGAGAATGAGATTCAGCCCTACACGGTCTGCTTCGACCAAGCGAGGAAATATAAAGGTGGGAAGGCTATAAACCCGAACGATCCCCAAGATTTTCCAGGGATGTCTCAGAACGTGGTCCCCTCTTCTGCTAAGCCAGGGGATCAGCTGAGGCGCAGTGGAGGCGTTCCCGCCATGAATGATACTCCAGGCCGCCGTTCAAACTCTACCACCAGCGCGGGCCATGAATCCAGCTTTGGGAAGTTACCCAGGAGGGAAAAGGTGGCATCCGGAAGATCCCATGACAGCAGCCATGGGAGAACCTGGCTAAAGCCTCTTCCGGATCAAAGTGTGAGTTTCTGTTAAGGAACAACAACCATGACCAAAAGCTCAAGCTTGTGGTTGTAGGTTTGGAAAAGGTTTTATATACTCTAATGGTTTCTTCAGTTTGTAAAAGGATTGATCCTGCATAGAACAAATAAAGAATAATGTTTTTGCATTCTGTTTTGGCAGCCAGAAGCAGCAGCTGCAATTCCAAGATTTGGGGAGTGGGACAGGAACCCTCAATCAGCAGAAAACTACACCGAGATTTTCGAAAAAGCGGGAAAGAAAATGCAGCAAGAATCAGCTGATAGGCCATCATACAAAGCTCAGAAACAAGTAGAAGAAGCTTCTCAGGTATGCCCTGAAGCTCCTTTTCATTCAAATGGTCCTTAAGCAACACATATTTCCCTTTCTCATTCCCCCTTTGCATTTTTCTTTTTTCTCTTTACCCAGAAATGTTGCTTTCCCTGGTGATATCAAAGATGAAGCTTTCTTAGGTTTCATCTTGATCCAATTCATGATTACATCACTGGTTGTTTTGCAGAATGGGCAGGTTTCTGCTTCAATTTATATATTTGTATTTTTCTGATATATAAGGGGTATTTGTCGTGCAGATGAACCATATTTTTGTGAGCTTTTTTCTTCATTGAGTTCTTCTATTATGGACCTAAGATCTACTGTGGTCCTTCTCACATAAGCAAATTAATAAAATTTTAAATAAAAAAATACATGCATATTCGTATAATAATATATTGCTTATGTTACAAGGCTCATATTTTTTTACATGAACCCAAGGTCCATATAAGAATTTAACTTGTTTTGTTAGTGTCCGACCCTAGATTTCAAATTTCTTTAGTGTTAATCTTCATCTTTTACATGTAATATGTTTAGTTTTAGTACTCTGTTTCATGTAACAATGCACTTCATATTTCTGAAATGGTTTTGGTTATTATTTTGTTTAAGAATTTGGCCAAAGACTTTCTTCTAATTGTATCCATCTAAGAAAATAGATTTGTGTATTATATACGGAGTATAAATAAGAGATTCAGGTTTATATAACAGTTTCATAATCCTTTCAAAACTATAAAAGCTCACTAGTATTGGGCAGGCTTCCTTCTCCACTCTGTTCGGGCTCTGTTTATTTCTAGTTCACTGCCAGATAATCTCAGTAAGTGTAGGAAGCGCTCGTTTTGAGTGCTCATATTAGTAGGGGGTCCTTTTGGTCCGCTCACTTCTATGGAAATGGTTTCGTTGGCCAATTCAACGCTTGTGAGGGAATCAACCACGTCATCGTGTTGGCATTCGCGTCTATAATCTAATGTAATGCTTTGTAGCTCATGTGTGTCAATGGTTTCTTGGGGCATACTCTGCAATAAGCATATCAACAATAATATAAAGAGAATGGTGTATGAAAACAAAAGTAAAGCTGTCATTTTTATTCATTTCACAACTTTAAATACAAAAAAGGTTAACTTCTAAAGCAGATATATATATATATGGCTTCCAACTAGGTGCATTGGTAAAACCATGCAAATCAAGGTTGTCAATATGAAAATGATAGGGGTGAAATGGTATGAGTAGAGAGGTAAACGGTTGTATGTCATTTAAGACCTGTTTGGTGAAGGTTATTCGGCATAAATGACTTGTCACTGAACTTTCTAAAAAGAAAAAGTACATTTCTGAGGAGGACACATTGAAATAGTAAAGAGAAAGAAGATGCATCAGGATGGAAAGTAAAAAGTGTACCAACCTCAAGAACCCATCCGATGTAGGTGACATTATTTACATGTTGGTTCATATCCAAATCACCTCTTCTTGGCTGCAAAAGTCACTAAATATATGTAAGTGTAATAGGATATAACTATCAAACTGATACCAATACTGCTACTGCCCTAGTGTCTACTTACCACCAGTCCTAGTCGGGAAATCTCGGCAGGATCCTCCAGCTTGGCTATTCGCTTCATGCTTCCATTGTTTGCCTCAGGGAAAGCTAGCCTAGGTGTTATAGGACAGTAAACTAGATACTCATCGTGCAAATCATCAGAGATTTTCTGAAGCCGTCTTGTGTCTTGGTTCATCATCACCCACCTGCTGCATTTATCAAATGATGCAAGTAATAATCTTCAGCGTCTGTGGGTGCAAATGACCAAGAAAAACAAAAAGTTAAATGCAACACCGTGTTTTCATAATTCAAATACTCGTGGGTTTGCTTGGCGGATGGGAAGAAATGAATAAAGACAAAATGCTCAAAACTCCCTTTGTTGTATATATAAAGGCCGAGTGGCTAACCCTGACCGGCTAAAAAGTAAACCTTTGGAAAAATGTTTTCCCTTTTAACGAAACTGCACTGTTTACAAGTGCGAGCCAGGAAATAGGTGGAGTTGGCTTCCCAGGAATTGAACTCCGTCCTTGTACCAAACAAGCCATAAAAGTTCAAGCTTTGTAAATCACAATTGGAAAACTTAGCTGCCTAGTGGTAATACTTCCTCAGCTGTAATGATTATCAATATAACATGAAGAAAAGTATTGTTTGCTCGTTTACATGGATTAAGAGAAAAATCATTAGAACCTGGTAGCCCTTCCAATGACTTCACCATTTGCATAATCTTTAAGAATCCAATCGCGTCTTGCCCGTACTCTCCCCTCACTCTGGCACCAAGTCTCTATCTCAACAACATCGCTCCTGTCCATCATAATACACAATACCACGGATTATTGTTTTAACCAAAAAATTCATAGTTGGTAGAATCCATCGTATTCTCAACTTAAGTCATTACCAAGCAGGGTATTTATAAATCTCAATGTGCATGCGTGCAGTGACCCATATCAGACGAAGTTTTCTCATGTTATGTGTGGTTGAAAACCCGTCTGTCGAAAACCCAACACTCTGAGCATGGTTGCAAGCCACCTCCTATACAGCCAAATTCACATACAAATTGCTGAGGATATAATCTCACTAACACTCAAGCTCAAAAAAGAGACCAATTAATACGGAGTGCGAGGTAAGACTTATAAATTACTCCTCTTATTGTCAATTGGTTTGGGATCGGAATCTCATAATTATACATGGTATCATCGCTATGGCTTAGGAGCTCGCAAAAAAGTAGTTCAAGACAATTCTAGCACTTACAAATCTATTAGAGAAAGTCACAACTTGAGTCACAGAAGAAAAAAAACTCAATTTGCACTTAATGGGATGTTGAGTACCACTATAATCACACCAAGAAAAGGCTAATATGGAATATATAAGAATATAAGTTATCCTCCCATTCCAAATTGGTTTTGTGTTTGGAAGATCAAAATTCTACATCAATGTAATTGATACAATTTGATAATAATTAGTATTATTGAATAATGAACAATTACATCCGTGTATATAGAGAACAGATTGAGAATCCTAATCAAAGTGGAATAAAGAAATATGGTAAGAATAGAATAAAGAAAGTAAAGAGTAATACATAGTAATATTCTATTTCTGATGGGGGAATAACGAGAATGGGGCATATGAATATGATCAACCATTACCTGCAATAGATTGGCAAGAGTTTCAACAGTGGCAGTTCTGTTAATTCCGACCTCGTAGCACCGAACAATGAAATTTTCCTTATAGGAGAACCCATCCTCCGACAAACTCCCAAGCCGTAGCTCGTCGGCGGCAAGGCTGGGCGGCCGGAACCCAACCTGCTGGCTCTTCATGGGCTCCTGGGCGATGACAGCTTGGACCGGACAGTAATTCGCCGGAGAAGAGGACGATACGACGGCGTGCCGGCGGCCGGCGGTTGACAGTCTGGGGCTGGGAAACCGGGAGGGAGTGGTAAGTGTTTGTGGAAATGCGTCAACGGCGGGGATCTTGCACGCCGAGAGTGCCCCTCGCGGCATCATCGACCTGGTTGGTAAGAGTGCTTAGTCGGAGGGCGGTTCTGCGTGGGGAAAGGGGCGCGATTTATGCGGACTGCAAGAAAATGGCAGTTCGTCGTCGGTTAGTTTACCCGCGCTGGATCGGCTCAAAAGTGTGGGAATGCCATACGTATGTGTTGAATCCCACAACTCTCACCTACCCTACGCTAGGGGTATGGAAGTGCAATGATAGGGTACACCCGACCTAGCATTCATTTCCTAGGTAATTAAAAAATGGAGTACAAAGTATATATATTAAATATTGATATAAAAATAATTTTATTAGATTTATCAAATAAAATATTTTAAAAATGTTATTTTAGATAATTAAAATACCATATAATTTTTATTTAACTATAGCTCAAATGTTTATTCTGATTGACTACAAAATCTTAAAACTGAATAAATGCCTCTGAAACGAAGAAAATACATTCATAATTTTTATCTTCACTTAATTTTTTTTATTTTTTATGGTGAAGATAAGTTCAGGATACGAATTGGGGTACATAAAGGTATACCCCAAGCATTTTCTATATAGTCGTAGAATATTCTGTTTTGATAGTTGCACATGGTTTTCATCAAGGTGTACATGTCAGCGCGACATTTTGCAATTGCATAAACAACAATAGTTTAAAAACCTAATAAGTAAATAAGTAAATTGAACAAAATTACTATTTTCTTTTCAATTTCATTTTGGATTATAAATGAAAAGATTGAATTCATCACTCTATAAAAGTCAATTATTTTACAATCAAATTAAACTCAATTCAATATATAGTTTTCAATATACTCTCTTCGTCCCAAATTATTTACAACATTTTGAAGAACGTGTAAAATATTATCCTTATTAAAATCATATTATTTACAAAAGTAAAAAAAATTATACCGTTCAAAAGTTATACAAAACAAGATGCAACAAGAATATTTTATATTATTAAATGATCAACAAAAACGAATAAACAAACAAAGTTAACGTTAACTTTTAATGTTAACGTTTTACCGGTAGCTTTTTGTGTTAATATTTTCTAAATAATCTAAATAATTACTATCACGTAAAGATTTATTTAAAATAGCAACGATAGTTAAAAATGTTATTTTCAAACAAAGTCAGAAGAATCAATTGACAATAATTTCAACATTCAATAAAGTTTTCAAATTTTATCCACAAACTTTTTTTAATTATGATCCACATACTTTAAAAAAGAATAATTTAAAAGACTTGCAGAGCCAAGCTTGTTCGTCCGCTCGTCGCGCCTCTTCGAGACCCCCAGCTTGTTAAAACCCTAGTCACACAAACCAACCCCGACGCATCGCCATTTCTCGAGCTCCGAGTTCGACCAGTGGGATTTCGGTAGAGAATCATCGAAAAGTTCCCTCGCGCCTAGACGATTTGGATCCGATTCGATTTCAGGTACGATTAGATCGCTCCTCAATCTCCATGTTTGAGCTCCATGAAACAATTGTTCACACATGCCGTATCCGTATTTCGCAGCGTTCTGCAGCGTAGAGTAGCTTTTTTTTCTGCAATATTTCAAACGTCTAGCGTATCCTCGCTCCTAGCTTGGTAGTTTGGGTTGAGGAGCAATGGAGACAGTAGCTGCTGCAGCCGTACCACAACCACCGGTTTCTCCCCAAGTTGTAAGTAATTTTCAGTGTCTTCTTCTTTGGTGCGCTTTTGCCTGTCTCCTGGTTTTTAATCTTTTTTTTGGTTTGATGATACATGATAATAGGTGGGTAACTTGTTTGTCCAGCAGTATTATAACATACTGCATCTCTCTCCCAACATTGTCTTCAAGTTTTACCAGGATTCGAGTAAACTAGGCCGCCCTGAGGAAGATGGATCCATGAGCATCACTACTACTATGAAAGTAAGACCTTTCTCTTTGTACATTCAGAACCCATTTTTTGCGCAGCATTTTAGTTCGTCGTTTAAAAAACTGTCTGGGTCAGGCTGATTTTCGTAGGAGCTGCCATCCTTTGTTGAAATGAACAATGTTGGGTGGGTTCGGTTGCTGAAAATAAGAATTAGAAGCAGCCCCAACCCAACTTGTTTCAAAAGGTTTAGTTGTGCGTCGATGGGTCCATAAACTCTATTGTGAAACAAATCCATAATTTGCTTGAATGAAATGTACTTTTTAAAAACTAACCACAATATCTAACCAATTAAGAATTTTAAACAATTGAATATGAAAAATGTTAACGAAAAATGGTTGTTGACTATGTTATACTGAGTAGCTTTTAGCTATAAAATGCATGACAATTTGACTTCACGGCGCTTTGAAAGTTGTTGAAAAGTAAACATTCTGTGGTTAGAATTTACTTAGAGGGGAGAAAATTGTTGGTAGCCACATATTCATTATCAAAATAGGGATAAAAGTAAGTGTAAAATTTTATTTAGGATGTCCAAAAAAGAAAGGCTTAAAGAATTTTATGGGACAAAGGGATTATGTAATTTTATTAATACAATATTGGGTTATTTGAACATATATGGTATATACTATAATCTGTTTATTATATTTATAATTTTATTGAACTGTATGAAACACACTGGTCTTGTCCAAATTGTTTTGCTTTAAGACTTCTCCTGCTCTGCCCCTTTTTGTAAGTTTAGATTTGGGACCCGCTCCTGACTCGCCCCAAACTGTGTGGGTCGGTTCCAACCGGTGGTTGCAAAGCCCGTTTGCCACCATTGTGACTAATATCCTATTTGGACTTTTGGAGTTATTTGACTTTTTCCCTCATCATTTTTCGTATTTGTTTCGTAATGTAAGTTAATTGTAAGAAGGTACTCACGTATCTATAGTCTATGAAAGTTTAAGATAATCTCAGTGAATGAAACAAGAAAAGTTTCAATCTTTTCCTCCTAAAAGTCACAGGTGTGCAGACAACCATAATTACATGATTGAAAACGTGATTATTGTTCTTTTAACCTGACTAAAGCGTCCTTTTCAAAACATGTAAAACAACATTTGGAAAATGACTCTTGGAAAATGAGTTATTTTCCCGAAGTGATTTTCTTTTTCTAGTGTTTGTCTAGAAGTATGAAAATTCTCTTTTTCTGTTTGGTTCATTTCCAGAAAATGAATATTCAAAAAATGAGTAACGAAAATTACAAGTTCTCCTGGTTCTATGCAATAATCTTTGCCACAAGTATCGTCAAACTGAAGGTGTTCATACTCAAGTAGTGGTAGTAATCAACCCATTGCTATACCCAAAATCACTGGTAAATAAATACCTTAAACACAAAGAGTTGGTATGTTGGGTGTGTTTCACAGTTAGCCCTTCGAACCTGGTTTGTGAATATTTTGGCGACAGTGGGTGTGTTGGGTGGTATGTTGGGTGTGTTTAATTTTTAGAGTTGTTTTGTTTCTTCAGAAGAAAATAGAAGCAATAACTAGGTCTGTATTTGCTTTTGAGTTTTGACCTTTTGAGCGAAGAGGGAGATGACAAAGAAGAAGATGAGAGGAGGAGGGTGCGAGTGAAGAAGGAGATGATGAAGAGGAGAGGGGGAAGGATGGTGCGAGCATAGAAGGAGATGCGAAGAAGATGGAGGCTGCGCTACAGGGAGATGGAAAATGTCTTTCGGGTTATGATTCAGGAAGACAAATTCTGGATATAAGCCCTCATTTTTCATTGACCATCATCTTATTTTCTATTGACTTTCATTTTCCAATGTTACCAAGCACACCTATGGGAGTCATTTTCTACCTTTCCAAGCGGACCCTAAGACATGATTACTAAAGAAAGAGGCAAAGTCTGATGTTTAAATATCCTTCTTTCATTTGATCTGAAACTCTTTTCTGGTGGTGAATAAAAATCTGCAGGCAATCAATGACAAGATACTCTCTCTTCATTATGAGGACTTAAGAGCTGAAATAAAGTCGATTGATGCCCAAGAATCATTCAATGGAGGGGTATCTCTTCTTGTAACTGGGTACCTGACAGACAAGGACAATGAGATCCGAAACTTTGCACAGTCTTTCTTTTTGGCACCACAAGACCAAAACGGGTTCTTTGTATTGAATGACATGTTTCGATATGTGGAAACTGTGAGTCAACATGATAGGAACCATAATCCAGTGGTTTTGCCTTCTTCCCCAGATCCAAGTAATTCACACTTTCTGTATTTTTTGCTGCTTATGGACCATATTCTTTTATGAACGTATATTCCAGTTTTTGTTTCCCACTTATTGGTTGCAGCTCCTCCCGAGGAAAAGAATCATGTCTTGGAGCAGGACACACCATCAATAGAGGATTCAAATGGAGAAGTGGACATCCCGGTTGATAAAGGAAATGTTTCTGAAGTTAAAGAGGAAGTATCTGTTACTGAGATTATTAATGAATTACAGGATGATTCTCAGGTGGCAGTCAAATCCAACAGAGTTGAAGAAGTGCCGAAGAAGTCATATGCTAAAATTGTAAGTGCACGTGACAAGCAGTTTTTCAATATTGTGTTCATGAAGTTGGTGGTGATTTGATCTAACTATTTAGCTGTTTGCCCTGAAAATTTCCATATATTACTCTATATATAGTAATGTATTCCTTTGTGAGTTGTGACTATTTTTAGCTTGGGCCATTTCTTTTTAGTCTAAAACATGGCATTGTTTTACAGGTCATAGAGCTCACAGAAAAAACTGCTACTTTTTCTCCTCCACCAGCATCTGCCTCCAAGAAGATGGTAGCAAAAAATGTAGAGAAAGTGAATCAATCTCCAACCCCAGTAGCCAATGGTCCAGATGGTTCAGTGTCTCATGATGATTCAAATAATCAAGAGGCTGAAGGCATGCTATTCATATTTTGGAAATTGTGTACTAGATATTCCATCACTAAAATATTCCTTTCGTTTATACTTTTTCTTACAATTTCTCGGGTTTATCCTACTTTCAGCATCTGAAGGCTATTCGATCTACATAAAAGGGCTGCCTTTCAATGCCACACCATCTTCTCTTGCTGAAGAGTTTAGGAAGTTTGGGGATATCAAACATGGGGGCATTCAAGTCAGAAATAATAAAGTATGTATATACAATTTAGTACTTTTATTACCATATCTTTTTCATTTAATAATTTGTTGCTGGCTTGTGACAGATACAAGGATTTTGTTTTGGGTTTGTGGAATTTGAGGAGGCAAGTGCTGTGCAAAAAGCAATTGAGGTATTAATTTTTTAGACGAGCATTTAGTATTTTAAAAATATGTATGATCTTACCTCTAATTTTTCTATTGGTTTGCATGGACATTTTCAGAGTTTCATGTGTCATATTTTATAAAGAGATATTTTCCTTAGTTTATCTTAGTTGCCCATGACATTTGTCATGTAGTAATTATTTTGGTTCACTATGCCACCTTAAGAGTGTGCATATGTGCTTTTATGTATCACTATGTGTATCGGATTAACTCTTTTGTTTCATAGCACACCCTTGAATTTCTTTCTTCATATTCTTTGAACAAAAACTATGAGGTTGATGATAAGCAAAAGATAATATTTACATGGACATCTTTGTCTCATGGTGTATCATTCATATGGTCTCTTACGTGTGAGTTCGCTTACAATTTCATTCATTTTATTTTATTATTTGTGTTAGGCCTCTCCCATTATAATTGATGGGTGCCAAGCTCTCGTTGAGGAGAAGAGGTCTACCAATTCACGAGGCAAGTTTGTTCAATTTTTTAAGTGTTTACACTTTAGAACTGAGTTGAATTAAATTTGTGTATAAAAGATTAAAACAAGGGTAGTGAAATGAACTTACTAAAAGAAATGATAAAGTCCAGTTTATGTAACCATAACATAATTTTTTTCAACCTTCTCTTTCTTTTGACACTAGTTTTTACACCATGCAAAGCATGAGATCATATACTTTTATATAAAATATATCTATGAGTTTGACATTTTATGTAGTATTAAAAAAATGAAACCGAAAATGATTAAATAAGTTAAGTATGTATTAAAGTTGTGTTACATCATTTATAGATGGAACACATAAATATTATTCATGTATGTACATATGGAGGGGAATTCATGAACTATTTGTAGGTCACTTAGACCTCTCATTTATGGAGATCTAGTGATATGCGTGGAAGAAATCACCCAAAATAGGAGCAAAATTAAATATACTTTTTATTGCACATATTCGTATAAATATATCCACTACTCCGCAATACATAGAAAGTGGGTGGGCATGAACTCTTCTTGAGGGACAATAATGTGCCGTATGAACTCTTTTCTATTGACACATAAAACTGTGTTTCTTTTTTCTTGCATCAGGAAACAACAGAAGATTCTTTCAAGGGAGGGGTAATGGGTTCAGAACTGAAGGGGGTAGGGGGAGAGGAGGTTATGGAGGTGGCAGGGGGGGATACAACCGAGAGTTCAATGGGAGGAACGATTATGGTGGCAACAGGGGAGGCAACCGTGGAGGACCATCAAACCGTGGCGGAGGCGGCGATGCATTGTATCAGAGGGTTGACAATGGTGGCCGAACGAATCGTGCTGCTGGGAGTGGTGGTATGCCCAACGGGACTGCAAAAACCATGGCCCCGCATGTCTCGGCTACTGCTTGAACTCAATTTCTTTGAGCAACACAAGGGGAGAGCTGATTCATGTGGGTTCATCATTTTTTTTTTGAATTGAAATAATTCAAATTATTGAGTCTTGTTTTGAACATCTCCAAAAAAAGAAGTTGATCAGGGGCATGATGTTTAATTGAATGAGGGTTCTATTTCTTTAATTTTTCTTATATCCTTTAATTAATGGGGTTTAAGACCATAGCAGAGCTTAGTTAATGTTGCAGTGTTTCTGTTCTATGTAGTTTGTGTAGTATTTATTTGTACCCTTCTAGGAAGATACCATTTTCCAATTTTCTGTGGACATATATGCACTTAGAGAATCATTTTTGTTGAGGAGTTTTGCATAAATATGATTTTTGGTTCTCTATGTTTTTATAGTGTAGTTCTAATAATTGCTGCAGTTGTTTATGATACCAAGCCTTTTTCTTTCGCAAAATAGCCAGCAGATTTGTGGGTCGTTTGGTTCGGCCATTTGCAGCTGTTGCTGTTGACCAACTTTAGATTTTGGAGTACATTTAAGGGTCCGTTTGGTACTCGAAATTGACAGAATTGGAATTGAACTATAAACTGGAATTATATGGAATTGATTTGGATGAAGTTGAATTCCCAATTTCAATTCATCTTTGGCGCTACCAGTTCCAAATTCACATAATTATGTGCTACCAAATGTAACCTATATAAATATTACATTATCATTCTCATACGTGAATTCATTAACTTTTACTTTTTATTCATTAGAGGTTTTAGGTTTGGTCTCGCATAAGTTTTGAAACAAACTACATATAAGAAGTGTGAACATGGAAAAAAGAGAGTGGAATTATGATCTCAATATCTCATCATCCTCAAGAAATGTACTAATATGCCCTTGAAGAAGAAAAAAGTGTTCACCATCTCAAAGACAATGTCATATCCCTTCAATCTAATATTCATAACTTCCATTTCTTGTTGTTGGAACATTCATGCTATCCATTCCTTGCAGCTCATTGTGTGCTCATGTATCCACCGCGGCGGGGTGCACCGTCTTACCTTGCTTCCTCGCATTCGGCAGCCATCCAAACCATAGGTTCATCTTCATTGCTTGCATGCAACACTCCTCACTCTTCATCTCTTCTTCTTCTTCTTTCACCCCACATTTCTTCCTGTTCTTCATCGTCTTAGTCTTCTTCGGCTTTCTCTTGCTCTTCCCATTTATGGTTGCTTTTATCTCATGAGCCTCCCAGAGCAAATCCATCCTTTCATTTTCTCCCACGTTATTACAACCAGAAGAAGTTGCCACGTCTTTCGTGGCCTCTTCTTCCCCTGTTATTTCCTCCAAGAATACCTCAAAGAGATCGATTGCGTATGCTTCGAAAGCTTCCTCGTAGAAAAGATGTTTGCTATCATTATCGCTAGAAGAGAGGGCAAAAAGGGAAACTAGTAAAAGGGATGTGGAGATGAGAAGAGGGGTTATGAAAGAGATAGCTTTGAGGAGGAGAGGGGAAAAGAGGAGGAAGAATGAGAAGAAGATGATGGGGTGAGAAAGGAGGAGGGAGAAGAAGAGCTTCAAGTGAGGAGAGACTAGAAATGATAATGCACATAATTTATTAAAGGTTTTATTAGTAATAGTAATAAGAGAAGAAGACATTTTGGCAAAGAGGGTTTGAAGAGTTAAAACAATGAAATAATGGAAAAATATCTTATATAGAGCTGTACTTGTTATTAATTATTTCTCATGAAAATCTATCTGTTTTGTCTTTTTTATTCAAACTCAACAAATTTTAATCACTAATTTTTTTAAAAAATTACTCTATTACATTGCAATAAATATAATAAAATGATTTTTTGAAATCTTTCTATAAGATAAATCGAATGAAATCATTTTTAAATTAATTAGCAATGCAATTTTTATTTGGCTGGTGAACTAAATTTGTCTTGATTGACTCAAAAAAGTCAAACTAGTCAGAAATTCAATGACGGAGGTTGTAAATCATTGATATGAGTATGTGTTTAAAAAAAATACTCGGTAATATTCATCAAATGGATAATATCTCAACAACATATAAATAAGGGAAGAGTATTTGAGAGTGCAAAGGAGACTTACCAAGCAAAGGAGATTTTTTACCTTAAAAACTTGGTATTTAATTATTGTTACACTTATATGGATGTTAATGTTTGATTAATCTGGTCAAGTTGAATGAGATTCATTCATAGATGACTAATAATAGTCCAAAGTACAAATGTCACATTAAATGTATATTTTGGGTGACAATTCAGCTAATAATTACAGCTTCTTAAGTTGTTGGTTCATCCATACATTTATTTAATTAATTAAGGGTAACTATTACTAATGTCCAGCTTAAATGAAGAATTGGAGTGCACAAAAATAATTAAGAGGCCTTTATATTTGTCATTCCTATTACATATAGATTTAGAATATATCAAACTCAGTTGTTGTTTGGCTTTGAAGAAAAAATAATTCTAATAACTAATTCATCAAGCCCTCACTGCTTATTTTCTCTTTCTCAGGATGTTTGTCTAGTTTTGAGTTTTTGCATTCTATCAAAAATAATTTTTGACTGATAATTAAATAAAAATCACTCAGTGTATGGTATATTAACTAGAAAAAATAATATTTTGAAAATATTTTACAATATAAACCTAATAAAATAGTTTTTATATCAATATCTAATAATAATTATATTTAATTTATAGTTAAAGTTTATCCACAAATACTTTGGGACTGAGGTAGTAATTCAAATACTACTACCTCCGCCAAAGATTGTTTGTTCAATTTAGTTTTGTTGATCTAATTTTACACATTTAGCACAATGATTTTCCAGTAAAATCTTTCAAGGAATAATTTTATTTTATTAAATATGCAGTTTCTTATTGGATTTGATTATTAGAGCAACTCCAATGGTAAAAGGTATCTTGGAGAGGTATACATATCTCATTTACCTCTCCAAATTATCAAATTTACCTTTCCAAAAAGTGTGCAATTCCAATGGGGAAGGTAAATCAAAAGGCAAAAGAGGGAAAAAGTCCATCTCCATACATTATTGGAAAAAATTTAGTTGATTTACCTTCTTAAATCAAATTTTAATTATTAGAAAAGAAAATATACATTCTTAAAAAAATCATGGGGAGGTAAATTTGAGGTTTGTTGTCTTTGTTTCTTCTTAATTAAATTTTTAAATTTAAAGATTTTATAAAAATACAACTAATTTATTGGGGAAAAAAAATTAGAATGTCAGTTTTGAAATAATTAAATATACATTATGTCTAATTGCACATGTAAAACTATAAATACCCGAATAGAAAAAACTTAAAAATACAGAGTGCAAGATTAAAAAACAAAGTATCCTTTTTTGTTAATTCTTGACTCGTTAAGTTTTACAATGACAAAGATACAAATTAAAAATTTATAATAATACATTCAAGCAAAAATACAATAACTAAAGTAATTGATGAAATAAATTTAAAAGGTGGGAAAATTTGATATACCTCCCCAAATGAAGAAGGTAAAGATACCTCTTCAAAATTGACTTCTTATTTACCTCTCCCATTGGAGAATGATTTTTAATGAAAAGAGGTATATATCACAAATATTTCTCTTTATCCTTTCATATACCTCTCCCATTGGAGTTGCTCTTAAAATAACACATATCATTCACTAAGCTATTCATGTAGATTGGAGCTATTAAACGTGAAATTTATCATTTTAAACTACTCTTTGTGTCCCATAAAAGAATTCATCATAAAAAATTTACAACTTTGTAATTTTAATTTGGTACCGTTATTAAAATGGTTAGACAACATAATATCCCTCACACTAGTGATGACAATAGGCCGGATTTTTGTCAACTCTATATTCATCATCTTATCCATTCATTATCCATTACATACATCACACATCTTCTGCTGGTGAAGAAGGTGAAAATTAAGGAGTGATATTAGTAATCACTAATCACATGAAAACAAAAACTTTTGAAGCATGTAACACCGAAAAATCTTTAAAAAAAATAAGAGATTAATAATGTTTACGACAAAATCCTGCAACAAAACAATTTTCTAAGTTACAAACTAGGTTTTTATAAAATGGAACACTCGAAACTAGAAATAACTTAAGTACCCAACAGAAGTAATTTTTTTCAATCCTAAGTCTTATAAAAGTAAATATGAATGTCTTAGGTGATGGATCGGGTGACGGGTGAGAATATCTCCACCCGCATCCGACCCAGCCCATCTATCATCCATCTCTTTTTAAGTTTTTATCCACGAGTGTGGGTTGGGTGAATCAATTATCCATATAGGAATTGTCATCCCTAAAAAACATCTTCAATTGCACTCAACTGCATTATGTCGTCTATGAATAAAAAAAACTTCAATATGTTGTTTGGGCCTGGGCTTACAATAAGGATTCTGCCCACATGACACGGCATAGTTTGGGCCTACAATTACAATTAGCGTTTATCGGCAGAAAAGCGTTGGACGCTTCTTTAATAACATTATAGTTTGGATCACATTTTGGTCCATTGTGTTTTTCGGGTCAGTTCTCCCGACAGGCCCATAATAAAAACAGGTTAAAAATGGATTCCCTTGATATTTTACACAAACTTATTGACTAATGGTAACCTTGACCGCACACTAACCAAATCACTACGTTATTCCAAATTCTCTGGCCTTGTCCCCACTCCAATTTTCTTTTTCCGGTTTCGTCAAATTTTTTATTTTGACTTTCTCGAAATTATTAAAAATTGTTGAGAACTAGAAAATGTATGATTGTGGATTGAGAGAATTAGAAAAGACAAAGTTTCAATTCTAATTTACAAATTCTCTACATTAAAACAAAAGAATTTTTTTAGACAGATGAAATTCAAAAAAACAAAAATGAAAAGATTTTATAAGAGTGAGAGTCTCCAACTTCCATTTTAAAAGTTATACTCCCTCCGTCCCGGAGTATTCGTCCAGTTTTTACTTTTGGAGCTGTTCATTTAAGCACTTTGACTTATCAAATTCTCTCAATGTGTAAGCCTAAATATAGTCATGTGTGATCTTGTTTGATTTGTCTTAACATATAGATTATTAATATATAATTTCTATAAATTTTTAATATACAAATTACAAGATAAAATGGATTAAAGAAGTGTATTAGATGGTGTGTAAAAATGAAAGTGGACAAATAATCTGGGACGGAGGTAATACAATGTTTGATACAATTACATATCAAAATATTTTCATTGATAGTTAAAATAAAGTAGCTAGCCAAGATGCCCTTTTTTTAAATATTTATAATGTAGTTTTTAACACTTTGTCATTGATGTTTATTTTTAAAAATTCTACGTCAATTCAAATTAAATTAAATTGAAAATAACAGAGTCCAAGTAAATCATGAAAACATGAATCTAAAGAATGGGGTACCTGAAAACAAGTCCACACTAAGGCAAGAAGTGCAGTACACAGTTGGCAAGGCAAGGACCCGCAGTTGGCAGGGCAAAGAGTATCGAGTGGATAAGACCCGGGTTCAATTTCTGGTAACTACGTTGAAAGGTAACTATGCTAAGCAAAGGACATCTACAAGTTTTAGGTGCATGCTCCAATCTTTACCATCAATCTGTGATCAAAATCGAATTTACTTCTTCCTAGTGATCGTCCGACCGGGTCTAAAAGAGTCCTCTGAGATATGACTCTTCCTTTTTTTTTAAAAAACCAAGTCCATGCAAATGGTGGCTAGCTAGTGGCTACTACGAGCCAACATACTGAGGGCTAGTAGAACCACACAATGGACGGACTTAAGTTTTAAAGAAGTCTTTCTAGATAGAAATAAAAAAGTATGAAAATACTAAAATAGAAGTCCTAAGTCTTTTAAGACTAAAATAAGACTATAAATGCCTTGTGGTGTAACCATGTAAGAGTACGCATTGACAGTGTGATGGTAAAATAATGGTAATGTAATATATAAGGGTGATCTGCGGACCGCAACAATACTCTTGTGGCCGGTGACAACAGATATCAGTGCGGCGGTGTTAGTGCAGTTTTTACAATGTGTCAATACAATGAGTATTGTAGTTGATAATGACGGTATAAACTCTTATTTTAGTAGAATAAGAAAAAAATGGATTAATAAGAGAATTGGGTGCAGATGACCCCAAAATTAATGCGTATAGGCCCAAAGATAATGGGAGCTGGATTGTGATTATAATGGACTGGCACCGGACATTTCGGTCAGCACAAGGCGCATACGGTTGGTTCCTCATCCCCCGTATTAAGTTTTTTCTCTCTCTCTCTCTCTCTCTCTCTCTCTCTATTCTCACGGCTCCACATCACTCACCACCACGGCAGCAGTCGCCAGCCACCGCCGCCGCCGTCCTGTCCCGACACAAATGCATTATATCGAGTGATTACAATATAAGAAATAAAAAAACAAAAGGTGGTGGTAGATGCATGAGTAACAACTACTCCTACTACTCACATCCTCCCTAACATCCCTATCTTCGCCACCCGCTCCCGGACGTACCGCCGCCGCCTCGGTTGCCACGTCTCCGTCAACTGACCCACTTTTTCTTGTTTTTACCGGCGAGGTATACATACCGTCTCTCATCTTGGACCTTTTTTAATTTCTTTCTGTTCCCCCAATCCCCCTCCTCTGGTTTTGTCGGTCCGGGTTTCTTGCAATCCGGCGGCATTGGCCGTGACGGCGACGACGATTTGCCAGTTTGACGATCGGAATGCGATGGGTTTTCGCTTTTACTGTGTGGGTATTCTTTGTTTTGCTTTCTTGATGTGTGGGGAGGCTTGCACCTCCATGAAAGGTGGTGGAGTTGACTTGTTGTCCAAGGATGTAGACTTCAAGAAAAAAAGATGCGATTTTTATGCTTATTTCTTGAAGAAATTTTCTTCACTTTCTTGTGAATCGATTTGCAGTCTTGAATTGATGAATCTGTGTTTGCCACCTTGATGGATCTTACACTTTCTAGCTTCATACCCTTCAATAGTTCTCAATTGGAGTACTCTTAAAAGGAAAGGTGTTAGACTATGTATGTCCCACTGCTTTGTAGGACTAGTGATGTCACTGATGTGTCATATGTGGATTGGTTGATTAAGGGCAATTCCTTCTATTTTAGGGTGCAGTGCTATTGTGGTCTCACCTTTTATTCTTGTCTGATAAACACATCATATAACTACCATTAATTCCTTTTACCTTTATGCAGTAATAAGTCCTGATTTTGGTTCATTCTTGCATTTATGGTTTTCTTTGTTTGTTTCTTTCTTTTGCTAAGGTTGTGTCTTTATATTTTGTCTGGTCCTTACTAGGAATACTATGGTGAGCATACGAAGGCGTAGACTCCTCGGACTTTGCTCTTCCGGTATGCCAACTCCAGTTTCTTGATGATTCTTGTGCTTTGTTTGGAAACAGAACTTTTGATTTGTGAAAAAAAATTCTTTGAAAAAGATTTGGATTGTCCTGAATGTATGATGCAAGATTTACACATTCCAGTTCTTGACAAAGCGGTTTCTCTTCCAGGGGGAAGTTCTTGCATTGCCCAATTTACAAAGTTTCCTGAGAATGTATGCGTGCTAGGAAACTTTGTGCAGAATACAAAACCAAACATTGTCTATCCCTTACCATCAAACGACATTGACCAGCCGAAGGAGGTAACTCTACACATGTCTTAGCTTAATTTAAAACATGTGGAGTTGATTGAGAACTAAACCAATTCAAGAAGAAATTTAGATTTCCAAAGGATGATATTGTATACTACAATTACTGCAATGTGTTGATTTTCTTGGAAATTCAGAAATTACTCTATACATTCATTGGCATACCACTTTTTTCTTGCTTCACAATTTGATTTCTTACTAAATACAATAGGGTAAATAAGTCTGATCCGTTCTTTTCTCGTTTAGGAAACTGCAACTCCAGGATCATCAAGCTTGCCCGCTTCCCCACCTTCGAAAGACCAGGAAAACCACAAATTTTCAGGTTTGATTTTATTGCCACATCCTTTTTTTGGTAATGTACAGTGAGTGTACTACAGATGGCAAAAAAAATTGATAGATACAATACATAAATGCATTTGGCATTGTTGCAGAAGTTAAGCGCCGGAAACGACAGAAGAGGAAACAGATTGACAGCCCAGAGCCGTGCTTGATGAGGGGGGTGTATTTCAAGAACATGAAATGGCAAGCAGCCATTAAAGTTGAGAAAAAGCAAATTCACCTGGGAACTGTTGGGTCTCAGGAAGAAGCTGCCAGGCTGTATGACAGGGCTGCTTTCATGTGTGGAAGAGAACCCAACTTTGAAATACCAGAGGAGGAGAAAGAGAAGCTCAGAGAGCTGAACTGGGAAGAATTCTTAGCCGTCACTCGCTCTGCAATCACTAGCAAAAGTAGGGTACAATCTAGCTAACAAACAACCTTTCCAAGCAATGGCATTTGTTTGATTCGTCAATCTTCATCGTCCATGTTTTTTTTCCTGCAGAAACCCGGAGAAGAGTGGGCATAGGTGCTGCAAGGAGAAAACCAGAGCCTTGGGCACATTACAGCGAAGAAGACGATGTCGAGCACCAACAAGGAAATGGTCTTTCTGCCTCAGAAGATACATCTGCTTAGTTACAACAACAACAACAACAACCTAGTTGAAACACATCTGCTTAATTCTGGTTATTTGTTTTTTTTTGTTTATTGTTCTCATACCACAAATTAATTATATTTATACTACACAAACAAATCCACTGCTACATAATAGTGACATTTCAAATTATTAATACTAAGTTCAGTCCCACAAAGTGATCATTTATTATATAAAAACAAAAACACTAAGCTACATTGAGAGCCACTGGTTTGTAAGTTTTGGAAGGATTTGTGACTTATTTCAATTAGCCTACATCTAGTTGTTAAACATCCTCCCATTTTTTATTTGAGATTGTAAATCTGAGTATAATTTCAGACATATCATACATGGTATGACTTTCATTAGGACTTGGGAGGTTTCTACTCCATATAATATTAGTCTCTATTACATTAACACTTTAATACTTAAAATTACAACACTAATTGTTTTCAACCGAACTGTCATAAACTTGGGCCACCCCTATCCCGCCTGCCACTCCTCATCCAAGGCGTCAAGACCTTATTTTGGAATAACATTTTCAGGGTTAGTATTTTGAGTACTTTTTGTAAAGTTACTAATTAATTTTAAAAAATTAAAATTAAGCGATGTCATTAATTGTCTTTTTGATTTAAATATATTTCTGGTCCCTAAATGAATTTTTTTGGCCTAAACTACTGGAGTATTTTATAACTAAGCCATCCCTATAAAATGTACTCTTTTTGTTCCAATTCAAATCTCTTATTCTGGTTTACGATGTCTGATTAAAATTATTTTCAAATAATTTTATATGAAAAATAGTGTAGAATTTAAAAAAATAAAAGTGTGAATAAAATTTGATTATGTAAATATTAAACAAGCAACTTAATTTGAGACGTAGGAAGTTTTTTTTTTTGCAAATGATCCTCCCTTTACTTTGGAGTTAATACTTACTACCTCCATCCTGCTATATTCGTCCATTTTTTACTTTTGGAACTGTTTATTTAAGCACTTTGACTCATCAAATTCTCTCAACGTGTAAGCCTAAATATAGTCATGTGTGATCTTGTTTGATTTGTCTTAACATATAGATTATTAATATATAATTTCTATAATTTTTTAACATACAAATTACAAGATAAAATGGATTAAAAAAGTGTATTGGATGGTGTGCAAAAATGAAAGTGGACAAATACTCTGGGACGGAGGGAGTAATATGTTAGAGTTTTCAAGGTTGATTTGGACTAAAAAATCAAAGGAACCGAGAACAATATTTCTAAATTTATTGGGATAAAAAATATATTTAATATTAACTCTAAATTTAAAAAAAATGAGAGGACGATTTATAGAAAGTATATATCAAAGTAAAAATCATCGATTTTGCAGAAATAAAAATCGTAGAGTTTGTTCTTTTCAACTTAGATCAAATCAAATCATAACTTACTCCAATCAAATTGAAACCATACAGATTTTGTGAAAAGAACGAGTCCTCTATTTAACCTTATCTTTTCAAACTTCTAAAACGTAACACCGAAACCAACGGGCCCTTGCTAGCACATAGGCTATTCCCTTCTTTTCTATTAGTGATGCTCTAAAACGAAACACCGAAACCAACGGGCCCTCGTTGGCAAGGGTGAAGGCAATGGATCCAGGCCCAAATTACTCATTAAATCATAGCCCGCGTCGAACGCTACTATATAACTTGGGAAATCTGCAGAAACCCTTCTTCCTGTTTCGTACTTCTTCCCAGCAAATCCGTTAGGGCAGACAGAGTTGAGAGCCGAGAATGATCATTCCGGTCCGTTGCTTCACATGCGGGAAGGTAATCCGGTTCAAAAACCGATTTCATCTTTTCTTCTTCGTTTCTGTTTCACATTAATTTTTCAGCAATTTACGGAGTATTTTTTTTTTTTTGGTTGAATTCGGAGCAGACAGTAATTCCTCGCCTGTATAGCGCTGAATTTATTCAGATTTTTTTTTTTGTTTTCAGGTCATTGGAAACAAATGGGACAATTACCTTGATCTTCTACAAGCCGATTACACAGAAGGGTAAAATTCTTGCCTTTGAAAACTTTCATCCTTTGAACCACGTGATTATCTTCAGGAATTAGGAATTTGGGAGAATGCTAGTTATTTGTTGTTGTGAATTTTGTTAATTATTTGTCTGCTTTCAGTAATTGGTTTGTGCACGTTTTTTAATATTGCCTGAAAAGTACTTTAATATTGGTGAAAACCCAAAAATTGATTTCATTCAAGAGAGCTGTTATTTTTTGAGGTGTTTTAGCTTTTAACTGTTTGGAGTTCACAAGTTTTTGAGGTGCTTGCATAAGAGTTCTCTTTCTTCTCACTGGAATGATTGATTATTTGCTCGTTGTTTATAATAATACTGCTGTGTTGGGTCATGGGTCTCAATAGAAAAAATACTGAGTAAATCAAATTTCAATTCCAGTCTCCAGCGGCTCATGTTCATTATCCTTTTTTTTATCTCTTCTTTTCATCTCACCAATCGCAGTTAAAAACCAAACATTTGAACAATTATAAATTTTCCATGATTGGGATTTGATGCCGTTAAACATATAATCTTTTCTTATCTACAGGGATGCTCTTGATGCATTGGGTTTGGTTCGGTATTGCTGCCGAAGAATGTTGATGACCCATGTTGATCTTATTGAGAAACTTCTTAATTACAACAGTAATGCACCATTCTTACCCTTTCTTACACAAGGCCCACACACACACAAATGTCACAAGAATTTTAGGTGAAAAATGATTAAATATGTATTGAATGTGGACCAATGCTATACTCATATATTACGTAGCGTACAAGCCTAGACCTTAAAATTTTATGAGATACAGTCCATTATTTTCCACATGAGCCATCTCAAAACAAAAACTAAATATTAGTAGTACTTTGAGGAAGAATAATTGAGTAATGTCAATGCTTAGTGAAACCACAGTTTTGTCTATATACATTTGTGTGTGTCAATGGGTTGGCAAGGTTATATAGGCCCAAACACTTCTCCAGCAGAAACTAATCCAATCCATAACTGTTGATGTCTAGATATTTTAATCTTATGATTAGATTAATTAAGTTTCTTTCAGATTTGTCAACTTGAATTAATTTCATCAAGAAAGCATGGTGTTCCAAAAAATTCCCTCTTTCCATCGAATATTCTACACTTTCCTTGATATATGGCTTCAAATGCCTTGGGATTTGCTGAATTTGAGTGGTTTTAATGTAGACATTTTGAAAGTTGTCTAGGTGCTACTCTTAGTTTTAGTTAAGGTTTTGGTGGTTCTAGAATGATGTGAAACTTCATCTTCAAATATGGTGTGTGATCATGTCACATGTTTGTGTTTGGCACTATAAACTTATAATCGTGACAGAAAAGCTGTTATTTGGCCTTATATTTTGAGGCTTCCACTTGGCCTCTCCAGAACAAAACATGAACTAATCTTCTTAAACGTTTATAACAGTAACACTAATAATGAAATTGAACACATTTATCATTATTTACATTATTGTGTTCTTGTACAAGTAGAAATATGCACATATGTAAAGTGCAATCGTGCAGGTTTTCCATTGGTCAAATATATCTCTGGGTTCTAGACTAACTAGTCTAACCACTATCACATAAATTTCAAGCCCAATTCCAAGTAGAAATGTGCTAAGATCAAGATACAAATAGCTCAATAGGCGGATTGCGTCTAGAGTCTAGACTCCTCATAAATGTTAGCTAGCACATTAGGTTGGTGCAGATGATAACATCTATATTATTAATATCTGGTTTCGTACTTTCGTGTAGAAAATTAGAAGCTTTTTATTCTGCATTCTTTCGTTTTCTTTGCATGACTAATTTGAATTCTTTTTTTGTTGTTCTTTATGAATAGCTTTGGAGAAAGCTGAGGGAAGTTGATGGGGGGTTTGAAGGGAAGTGGCTCCTTGGAGGTGTATGTTGTAATGTGAGGATTTGGTAATGTGGTTGTGGATTCCTCCCAATGTATTTTTCACTGAAGTGGTTTGTGTAGTTTTGGATTTGGTTTAGTTTTTCTCTCTGTTTCCATATTACTGGCAGTTTATGCACCCACTTAACTATATACATTATTCACCCCCATTAACTATTTGCATGTGTGCATTTTTGAGGATGCATTTCATATTCTGTTTGTTTTATTTTCCTTGTCAAACTTTTGAAAAAAATCTCTCTAAAACATTTTATCCCGTTTTCAAAAGAATTACACTCTTTACTATTCAAAAATTATCAAATTTTTTGTTTAATTGTGTGTTTTGATTGATAATTTGTTTTTAAGTTCTATACTAATCTTTAAATAAATGATTTAAAAACATTAAAATTTTGTTTTGTTTTGCATAAAATATGAACAAATTTTCAAATGGAGATTATGACAAATGTTTTTCATTACAACATTCAAATAAAGTGAGTTGAAATAAGAGAAAATTATCTAAATAAGATTAAAACATAATGATTTTTTCAATATAAGATTATATGTTATTATTTTCCAATGTAGGATATTTGGTCATTATCAAGTAGTCATTATTTAAATAAGTGTTCATCATAACTAGACATTATTTCTTCCACTAAGTCATTATTAAGTCTTATTTAAGGAATAAAAAATTTTAAGTCTTACATTAGGAAAGTCATTATGTTTTAGTCTTATTTAGTGCAAATTTCACTTGAAACAATCAAACAAATATGTGTAAGTTTTTAAGTTTTAAAATTTATTTAGTTCCAAAAAATGATGTTTTTTTACCCAAACCATCGGTGAACCTCAATTTCAACAGGACCCAAACCCTTTCTACGGTTCTACCCCTTCAATTGCGTCCCACCCATAGCCCTTTAATTACGAGAGTAAGTTCAACGACCATTACTTAGAATAAAAGAATTACTCTTTCTCAGATCCTTTTCTTCCCCCAAAAATCTCGGGCCAATATTGTTTCAAAAAAAAGTTTTTGAGAAACCAAAATTTTGACACGAAATTTCTCACAGAAACGCACAATAGCTATTTGTGCGTGTTTATGTGTGTCTATTACAAATCACTTATGTTCTGTCAAATTTATGAGCCATGCTAGGGATACACCTTTGGTGTACCCCATTTGTCTCCCACCCCCTTCTCCACCACCCATTTTTATCTACTTTTTATTTATTTAATTTTTTTTAAAATTCTTGCCCATTTATTTGTCTCCCACCCCCTTCTCCAAATTTATTGTTAGGTTCGAGCACTACTCTCAGATCTGTCAAATTAATTTAAAAATGAACCTAAAAAGTCAACCAATGCCCGCATCGTCAAGCTTTTTACTGGAAAAAGGATATTGGCATCATGACATAGGAGGTAGGACACTCCCTTCCCTCCGTCCGAAAATAATCTTTCTATTTCTCTTTTTTCCCCGTCAGAAATAATCTTTCCATTTCTAATTTTAACCCCAATTCTCCCAAAAATACCCTTGTCATTCAAATTCATTTACTCTCCCAAATTCCCTAGATCCCTTCCTGTCCCCAGATCACCCTCCCGTCGTCCCCCACCCTTTTCTCTTTTCCCAATTTCTTTCTTTCCTTCTTTTTCTTCTTTCTCTTTGAATTGTCTCTTCCTCTTCCCCCGTCCATCTCCTCCTCTCTTCTTTCTCCCCCTCCGCTTTTCTTCTTATTTTTGTCCCCCTTCTTCTAGATCTGAGTATGGCGGCGATTGTGACAGCGAGGGCGGCGATGATTGTGACAGAGATGGCGGCGGTGATTGTGGCGGTGACTGCGATGGTGATGGTGAGTCTAGATTTGCATTTCTTCCTCTTTTTCTTCTTCATCTTCTTTTAGATCTACACAACGGTGGTGGGGCTGGGGTGAAGGTGGGGCTAGCGCCGATGGTGAGACTGCCTGCGATAGTGGAGTGGCGGCGATGGTGAGGAGAAATGAGACGTGGTGTGGCGGGCGGCAATGGTTGGAACAGAGTGAAGGTAGAGCTGGTAAAGGAGAGGGAGGGAAATTTAGGGAAATAACACACATAGTCAACCCTTCAAAAAAATGAAAAAAAGTCCAAATGGAAAGATTTTTATCGGACGGAGGGAGTAATATTTTACCCCGCCAATTTTGTTTTGACTTTAAATATTTATCTATCCCAATTCTTTTTATATTTAAAAGAGTTGACTTTATATTTAGTTGTCGTGAGTCTTGACATCTTACTTATTCACTACATGTATTATTCTACTCACAAAATCAGACCCAGTTTATATTTTTCTTAAAAACAAATACCATAAAATCAGACACAAGTAGAATTTTGTGACTTTCCATATTTTCGTTGACTATTTAATAGAAAATAATCAGACACACATCCTATTTTCTCAAGTTTTAAATGTAATTTTAAATATTTAAGATTTTTTTTATTTCTTTAATAATTTGTAAATAAAATCATTTCAAAAATCAAGACGGAATACAGGATCCAAGTAGTGTCTATGTTTAAGCACTAAGCGCTATTTACCTTTTGTTAATTTAAATAGCGCAATTTTGTTCTCCGTTAAATAATTTGTGACATGCCAATAGTTCAAACATAACACACCTCATAACATACACCAGGCATGTTTTTTCCAAATTCATAAGTGCAATATATAATTGTACAATACATAAAATTATGACACAAAAAATAATAATACAGTACAACTTATATAAGGAAAAGACAATGTAAGACAATCATATAATAGCTACTATGATCAAACCACAACATCAATAATAAAGATCTAAAGAGCTATGGCTCCAAAACGATCTTCCCAGTGGCATGTCCCCCAATGCTTTTGCCCCAAGCGTCCTCCGCCTTCCTCAAGGGATAGTTTGAGTCTATGACTACCCTTAGCTTCCCCTCCTTCACCAGCCCCACAAGGTATTCCAACCCCTCCCCATTCGGAGAGGTAAACATCGGCACCAATCGCTTCTTCGAGAGCGTGATCGTCTTCCACGCCGACGTCACAAAGGTGGCGACGCTCGGGGTGATGTCGACCACCTTACCGTCCTTGCTTAGGTGGCGCTCGAAAGTGCACCACGGGATCCCCGTCGCGCAGTGGGCCACCACGTCGTACTTCTTCCCCGAGGGGCTGGCGAGGGCCGCCCCCTCGGGCGTCCTGTAGTCGAGCACCTCGTCCACCCCCAGGCCCCTCACGAGCTCCGCGTTGCGGGCCCCGCACGTCGCCGTGACGTGCGCGTTCCCCAGCTTCGCGAGCTGGACCGCGTAGTGGCCCACGCCGCCGGAGGCGGCCGTCACGAGGACGTTGCTCCGGGGACCGCTCCCGTCGAGTTTGACCCCGGCGACTCGGGTCAACATCTCGTGAGCGGTCAGTGCAGCCAGGGGGAGGCCCGCGGCTTCCGCCGCCGACACTTCAGGTGGCCTTGTGGCCGCCATGGTCTCCTTTGCGACCGCATACTCTGCCAATCCACCTCCATCCTGATCATTTATTAACAATGACAACATATATAATCCGTATATATATACTTAATTATTCGTATTGGAATCAAATCAAATTAAGGACACGATTGGAGAGAACGGCGACGACTTTGTCACCAAGTTTGAATCGTTGAACGCCAGAACCAACTTGCACTACCTCCCCGGTAATATCAGAACCTAAGATCGATGGGTCTACGATTAGTGCTATTTAAGTAAATTTTCCTTTACGGAGTATATATATAAACGGTCTAATATATACAATACATATATATATATATATATATATATATATATATTTTGGTTCTGGTGAGAATGCGATTTTAGGAGAGAAATGAGAATGAATCTGGTGCTTTAGATTGTGAGATCTAAGGGTCAGGATTGCATCAAAATTAGATGGACCAAAATGGTTTAAAAATGCATCACGTCAAAATGCATCAAAATCCTTCGAAAATGCACTATCTGAAAATCTGAGTGCAGGATGCAATCTGAGCCGCACGATGCATCAGATCCAACGGCTAGATTTTATTCTCATTTCTCTCCACAAGGTGCATTCTCACTGGAACCGGCCCCTATATATATATATATATATATATATATATATATATATATATAGGAACGCGTAACGTGTACCGGGAATATGAGGGAATTTGGGGGGCAAAAAGGGGCGGGCAATGCCGGATTGAATTTTCCAGTCGATGGGATTTAACCCCATTGCCTCCAGCTTGATTAATATCTCACCTTTCTTAGGGACTGGCACCCCCAATTTCAACATGCTGCATCCAACCATATATATATACAAAACTGAGGATGAAAGAAATAGTAACAATGGAGAGAAGAAAAAAAAGATCATTGAATGAAAAAGACCTTTAGTGAGGCGGCGCCACCGCCGTAACTGTTGAACTGCACCGCGTGCATGAGCTTGCCGTCGGTAGCCATACCCTTAAGCATATTGTATTTAGTGTATGATAAGTTATTTAGAAGGATTTGGAGGATATATTATATAATACTCCGCATAATATACAGAGTAATTTAGGGCCTGTTTGGGAATAGTGTTAGCGATTAGCGTCAGCGTTTTGGATAAAATTTTAACGGTGCAGATTAATTTGAAAACGCTAACGCTAAAAGCTACCCGTAGATAGCCTTTTGAAAACGCTAACTCTAATCGCTAAAGCTATTCCCAAACATGCGTTTAATAATTTGATGCGATGAAAATTCAATGAGGAAGCAAAGGTATATACTCCGTATATATATACTCTGTATGTGTAGAGAAGATGGAAGGAAGTATTAGTACTCCAGACCCGTATTGTGGTGATTGTGTAACGCTGACATCATCCATGAGGCATGACCAATCCATACGTACTTTTTTTCTTTTTGACAAATGCAACTTTTTTTCTATGCAATAATAAACCAAATACTCTCTCCGGAGTATTCGTCCAGTTTTGACTTTTGGAACTATTCATCTAAGCACTTTGACTCAACAATTTCTCTCAATGTGTAAGCCTAAATATAGTCATGTGTGATCTTGTTTGATTTGTCTTAACATATAGATTATTAATATATAATTTCTATAATTTTTTAATATACAAATTACAAGATAAAATGGATTAAAGAAGTGCATTGGATAGTGTGTAAAAATGAAAGTGGACAAATACTCTGGGACGAAGGTAGCACTAAGTTATTGAGAAGCTAAGTTAGGAGAAGACGTTTTGCGTGAAACGCAATGGAAAACAAACATAAACAAAATAGCCTTTGGCGTTTAGAGTCCAAGACACGGTCGCCAAACAGACCCTTTTATATTAGCCGGCCAACCGTATTACAGCCCCACCACTAGAAATCCAGGCCTCTTGCTTGGACTTGCCCCTACTTGTTTGATCTTAAGGCTGAAAGTTTTGAGAGCATCGATACTAGGGATCTCTACGAAAATATAATCTAACTCTCGAACTCATAAATAAGTTGTAGTAAGCCCATTTTTATTGATAAGTGACTCAAACTCAAAACTTTCCATATGAAGAAAATCTTAAATGTGTAGTGGTTTTCATCGGACAACTCCAAATCCAGCTAAAATAAACGGCCCAAAATAAAATGTAAGTATAATTATCATAGTATATTAAACCTCTTGTCACAATCTTATAAAAATAAATTTAAGAATGTGGAGTAATTAAACAGCACTGTACATTAGAGACCGGGGGAGCAAGGGGTCACGACACACACTTAAAATAATACTCGTACTAATAAGAACATAATTAAGCATAACTGTAATTACATATTTACAAATTAAAAATAAGCTATTAGGAGTGGAGATTATATATGTTGTTGGTGTACTCTTCAGCGTGCCATAGGAAAGACCCAAACGCAATGGCCTCAAGCACAATTCTTTTAAGACTAGCCATAGATGTCGAAATTTCGTCCTCCTCGTCGAGATCAACCCCGAAGAGTGCACCGGTGTGCCTCTCCGCCACTTTTAGGGCAACCTTTGACTTCGGTGTCCCAAACAATCGTAGCGTTTCTGGTTCAAATCCCATCACGTACGACTTTAGTGTTGTTTCCATCCCATGCATTAGTGAGGTCTGTACCCCACCACTCGCCTGGCCAGATGCCCAACAAAGTTGTCTCTTCTGCCCAGGTGAGTGGGTGAGGCTCTGTTCAAGATAGTGCCTCAGGGAAGCGGACTTGAGGAAATAGCCGTAGGAGATGGATGCGGCATAGACTCGGGATACGTGGAGGAGGCGGGCCCGGTTTGGGGCCCAAATGTCTGGGAGTCTCGCGTCTGGTCTCAATCCAATTACGGAGGCAAGATGGTGTTTGACCAGGTCAAGCGCCTCCGAGCTATGGATTGACTCCAGGTGCCAGTCTCTGGATGGCCATATTTCTAGCCTGCCATTGTAGACGCATTTGGAAAGACGAGGAACCAAACGCACCCTAATCTCTGAGAACTTGTGTAGAATTAACATGTACATCACATCCTCAACTCCGGCTTGGCACTCCATCTCTCTCAATTCAGAGATTCTCCTGAAATTATAAATTCAAGCTTTAATGATCTATGAATATGATACAAATTTAATATAATTGAGTTCAACTTAGAATATAGTTTTGACATATCAATTTTTATAACATTTACGGAGTGTTTATTAAAATGATTTTGAAGTTGTGATCAAAGAATGTATGTTTGACAAAAAATCAAAACAAGAAGAATTTTTCAGGAACAAAGAGAGTAAAATATTTTCTGGAAATTATATTTTTGGGACAGAGATAGTGTATACCTATGGAGGCCGGCTTCATCAGAGTCGAAGCTTAAGGACATCCTAGCAACGGCCTGGTCCCGGTCACAAGCGAGTTGCTGCAGCTGCTCCGCCGCGGCAGCCGGAAAATAATCGCGATCGTTCTGCAAAACGGTGCTCAGAAGCCTCCCCGACGGGGTGGTGGGCTCCAGGGGCGCGTTCAATCCACTGAACTCGCAGCGACTGCTGCTCGCCCTGCCGCTGGCGGCCACAATCAACCGCCTCCTGCGCAATCCGCCGCGAGGGAAATTCGGAAACCCCGATCGGAAGGGCGGCGGCGGCGTGAGAGATGAGGAGGCGGCGGTGCACGCGAAGAGGCCACAGTCCATTCAGCAAAAAACAAAGTGAATTGGAAAAAAAGGGGGAACTGATGATCCGATTGGCTTTAGGAATTGGAAGAGAGAAAGGGAACGGGCACGAGGATAACGATGAATGATGATGATGACAATTATCGAGTAAACGTTATCCGTTACACATCTTCTTCAAGGCAAACAATGGGCTGCGGTTTTGGGCATATATTCGATTCTATGGATTCCTTCATCTAGATTTCTATACACACTCCACTATTATTATTGATTGAAATTATTTTGTGTAATTCATCTAAATTTATTTTTTAAAGAATTACTCCTTATATTCTCAGTGCTAAAAATATTTCTTTTTTGTTTTTTTACTTTCTCAACAAAAAACATTTTCACTTTTAAATAAAATGATAGAAATCACCTCTAATAAAACAAAAACATTGTGTTAATTCTTAAGAGGAGAGTTTAAGTTTTTTATTACTCAAATAGACTCCTCCCGTGACCTTCTTTCTTCCTCTGCCGATTCTGCCCTCCCCGCTTTCATGTGGACACGTGGGTTCAGTTGTGTGAAAATTTAGTTTTGTGACATGTGGGCATGTGGTCTAATTACTTGTCGTTTTGTGGGTATGTAGCGTGATTGATAAAGAAAAAATGTGGGTGCACGGCACAGATGTCAAAGGGTATTTTGGGGATGCCGATGCAAAGAGAATTTATGTTTTGAACTCCTATTTATGTATATTTTCTATGTTTTAGTTTTATTTAACTATATTGTGCATGTTTTGATCTTATTTTGATATTTCTCCATATTCTCAATTATAGACAAAATAACAAGAGTTCTAGCTACACAAAGGAATGAACCTTATTCTAATAATCTAATCACATATTCACGTGCATGATAAATAATTTCTCCGTCCTAAAATGAACTTTCAAGTTTGGTTTACAAGGTTTGACTGAAATTATTTTCAATTCAATTTATTTGATTATAGATTTAAAATTAAAAAATAAAAATTATATATTTAAAACTACATCAAAAGTACTAAAATACAAGAGTTGAGATAACTATATTATTTTTTCGAATAACTAGTGAAAACGAACTCAACAATGAGTGAAAAGATTATTTTAAAATTTGACCATGTGAATAGTGAGTGAGAAGATCATTTTAAGATAGAGGGAATACTACGTAAAACAAACTCAAAAATCTTAGCACTTACATAATTCAATAATCTCAGCCCTTACATAGTTACATAGGAATTGGTTAAACATTAAACTAAGACTAAATTCTATTCAACAAGTTCCTCAATCTCAAAAAACATTTCCCTTTTGGAAAAAAAAACACGCTTTAAAAGTATGTTATTTTGACATTTTTTTTAAATTATGATTCATATATACTACGCGTTATATTCTACCTTATTAAAACACAATTATATTCAACGTAACGTGACGTTATATATAGTACATAGGCATAACAAAACCAAGGCAATGAGTCATGCTAAAATGGCGTAGAACTAAACAATAACCACTAATTAATATACGAATAATAATCACTGTAATTAATTTCAAGAAAGTTAGAAAAAGAGCCAGCGTTGGATTATGCATATGTATGCTTCTTTCTCCAGTCTGAAGATGAAGAAGAAAATGGATCACAAGCTTACTCTGTGTAACTTTGTTGGTGTTTTCGTGTAATGGGTCTTTTGATCTTCAAATTTCAACACTTGGAAACATGCATTTATCATAACCTGCCATTCATTATCAAAATTATTAAAGATAATTTTGTAAACAATTTGATCCAAAAAAAATGATTTAAAAATTCGATAATCTTGATAAGCACTTTAATTACTTGGATCGGTGGCGGTGACAACAGCGACGCCATTGAAGTCACAGGTCCCATTTGAGCTCCGGAACTGTGCCCAGTACGAACTGAATGCGTAGTTCGCGTCATGATTCAGATCCTCCGCCTTGTAACACTCTCTGCCCTTTTGGATCGGGCCGCAGATCCCATCACCCTGCCCGCAAGCGTAACTCAGAGCACCGGCCACCGCCGCAGGGTCGGCGCCGTTCGCCACCACGCACCACCGCTTCCCCCCGCCGCACGTCTCGGCCTCTAGCGGCGCCGTGTACTCCGTTTTCCCGGACAGGTCGATGTCGTACACGCTCGACCCGGTCGGGTAAAACAGCCCGAAATTCCTCTCCGTCTCCTCGCCCGGTTTATGGTTCTCGTTGTACAGAGCGAATACGAACGCGGGTATCAAAACCCCCGGTCTCGCCGGCGTCCCCGCCTTCCCGGCGAACTTCTTCACCGCGTTCCGGTTGTAAACGGCGGCGTTGCAAATTGTCGCGCCGGGTCCGCCCGAACTGGGCCAACCCGTTTCCGCGACGAAGATCCGGACGTCCGGGTACCCGGCTCTCTTCATCGCCGAAAAAACGGCGTCTATCATCTGGTCCAGCAAATGGGTATACTTCAGACCCGAATCCGGATCCACGTACGGCTCACGGTTCGTGGGCTGTAACAGAGCCCGGTCCAGCGGGATGGTTCCGTCCGGTTGACCCTTCCAAGCGAAATAAGTGTACACGTCGATAAAGAAGAAAGACCTTGACTTTCTCAGGAAGTCTAATAACGGTTTGATAACGGCGTCAACGAGGTCCCCACGGAAGGTCCCATTGGAAGGCGGAAAAGACGACTCCAACATGTCCATGGCCAACGGCGTCCCCACTTTGATCTTATTCAGTTTGAAACTCTTAACGGACCGCCGGATTTTGTGCATGGCGGGAACGAGGCGGGTCCACGTGGAGTCGGGTTTGTTGCTGAGGACCTCGTTCCCTACGAGTAGGTAACGGATCATTGTCTCGTTGTAGTAGGGGACCACGTGGGTCTGGACCCACTTGTCGGCTTCGGATTGGTGGGTGGAGATGGCGGGTATGAGCTCGTTCGGGACCATGACCGAAACCTGGATGTTGGTGTTTCGTAACGCGTCAAGGATGGCTGGATTGGCGTCGTATAACTTGACCCGTTTCGCGTGGAGTTTGTGGCGGATGAGATCTATGGATTGGGTCGGGTTCAAGAGGTTGTTGCCCAGCTGCCCGTAGCATACTCCCACGTCACCCGACATGTCTTCCCCTGCCAAACATTGATACGGTCACAAACTCAATCAAAAGTTTAAACTTGTCATGATAATCTCAAAAAATAGAGTTATATTGTGATATGTCTGAATTCATTTGTGCATTTGCTTTCCATACTTTCTATAAAAGGGACCCATTAAATTGTGATAGTTGGGGAGGAAAATAGAAACAAGAATTTGGTACATAGAGAAGAAAAAGGTTTTACCCAAATCCCCAATTCCCCACAAATTCGACCGAGACAATAAGTTAGAAGGAGGTAAAAAAAATTAGAGTTTTGTCGAGATAAAGTAGAGAGTTATCCATAGACCGTGAGAGAATTTCATACATAACATAGATGGTCGAGAATTGAACTCAAGTTTGCCCCTACGGCATTATCCTTTTGACCAGCTGGGCTACACCTTCAGGTAAATAGTAAAGAGTAAATGTGGAATGCAAAAAGAACTTACCGGAGAAGGAAGGCAGAGCCAATAGAGGGAAGATAAAAAAGAGAGTGACAAAATTACCCATTACAATGTTGTTTATACAAGAAGGGTAACAAGCTAGGGAGTGTGGCTTAATGAATTAGAAATAGTTTTACCATTTACCACTTCAACAACATATAAAGAGTAGCAAAGCTTTGATGAGCGTAGCAGGTAGGTGATGGGGAACACCGAAGCGTGAGAAGAGGTAAAAATTTTGACAAAAAAAGAAATCACTTTTGACAAAACAAAAAAAGGGATTTAAAAAAAGAAAATCTCATTTTTTGAAAGTTCAAAGATATGCTTAAGTTGCTAGAATGCTAGCCTTTTTTTAAAAAAAGATTTGAAAAGAAAGAAATAAAAAAAAGGCTTGCCTTTTCCAAATGAGTGTCAAGTGTTGTTGCTGGACGCTTGTTGTTGTTTGAGTTTGTTTTTTTTTCTTTTTTTGACATTTTCAAATGTTTGGATTGGGTTGGGTTTTGATAGAGAAAGGCGGGCCGAAGTCATCATCATATAGCGCTTAATTACTTCGTGGGCCTTAGTATTTGGATCGACATAGAACTCTATCAAAAGTAAATGGTATTGGGCCACCATGATGGCACTACACACTCTTCAAAAGTGACATTGAGGCCCAACTATCTCATTTTCTCCTACTCACAAATTTCATTTATGGTATATTTGGGAACATGAATTTGGATTTCAAATCCGGATTTGGCTCAAATTCCATGTTTGGGAAACTTAAAAATTTTAAATTTGGATTTGAGTCAAATTCTTCTCATTCATAACAAAACTTAATTTGAAATCCATACACCACCCCTTGTCATTTGAAATTCAAGATTTCAAATTTTGGAATTCAAATGCATGAATTGAACAACAATACAATAAGACCATTTTCTCCAAACCAACAAATTTCTAAGAGTATTCACATACGCCTTATTCGGAAACGACGTTTTTCATTACGTTTTGGATGATATAGTTTAATCCTGAAAATGTTAACGTGAAAGGTTATCGTTGGATAGTATTTTCAAAACGCTAACCTCTAACGTCGATGCCAAATGGGGTCATAATTTTTATTATTTGAATGTCTTTCATCACATTATATTGTCTTTTAAATTAAAAAAGAAATCTGACGACATTGCCCCCGCATCCTCGTATTCTTGCATGGTGTCCCCTCGAGGCTCCGCCACCGCAGGCTCAGTACAAGAAGTTGTGTGGGTATGGATTATTTTACACTCTTTTCCAAATTGTCTGTTGTGTTTTTAGCTAAAAATTTGTGAATTGAAGCATAAGTTACTCCCCCGTTTGAAAATATTCTTCTCATTTAACTTTTCACGGTCTCCAATATTAAACTTTGACCATTAATATCTATATTTAAACATAAATATATTTTATAAAAATTTAATATTTGAAAAATACGTTTCAATATAAATATATTAATACTTCGTATTAAATTTATATTGCTGGATAATAAAAACTACAGTATGCCGAAAATGATGGTATCTTTGCAAGGGTAGGAGGAAACGTGATTAAGGAAGCAAGCTGCTCATAACGGTAATAATGGCCACCGTCCACCTTCCTTAATTTCCCATACAAACTCCTCCCATAACCCGCCTTGAAATTAGGCTTTACCATTTTTCCCCTTTTTGGCCTTTTACATGTCCCATGTACATACGTCATTATATCATAATATAGGGGGAAAAAAAGGTGAAATGCTCACCTCGTGCGCCCTCACACTCCGGCCTGACAGAATTGTGAAGGGGTAAATTATAGTATAATCTTATTCTGGTCTCTAGGTAGTTTGCCACGTACAAGATGCGCACAAAGAACTATTACAAATAATAGAACTTCCACACTACCGCTACTAGAATTCGACCCTAAGACCAACGGACTTGACATCCCTACCTAGAGACCGCAAATTGTTTGTCGTAGTTTTCCGTTTTGGAGAAGACACTCATTCCTTATCGTCGGAAATCCTTCGTGCGGCAGTCAAGCAATTTGTTTGGCTAGTGTCAGTTGCTTCGGTATCATGTTAGAAAATACCCGAGTAATATATAGGGTATATTAAATAATATGCACTACTCTATAGAGGCATACATAGGGTTTTTAGTTTTAATTAATCGGGTTCGGATCAGGTAAATCTCGAACTCGAACGGCCAACTAGTGTCGGGTTCAAGTTTGAGTTTTTCGGGTCGGTCTCATATTTTTAAAATTTCGGTTCGAATTTAAATATTTTAGTGTTCGGCTAGGCATCCCTAACTGCAGAATAACACGACAAGCCAATCGATCAGCGAAAAGAAGTAGTGAAATTGCATATATGGAAATCGGAAATCTCCATATGGGAATTGCAATTGCAAAAGAAAAGAGAAATCTCCCAAATCTGCAAAATAAGCCACGAAATTTGAGAAAGGAGAGATCAGAGAGGAAGAGAAAAGATGATCAGCATTTTAGGTGTGTATGTCCAGGTGATCAGGTATGAATGTACCATGAAATATAAAATAGGATGATATGAAATGAGTAAAATGTGTGTAGTATTGTGGGTGACTGGGTGTGATTAAGGGTAAAAAATGAATTATTTTGATTGATTGAAGAAAAAATGTACTACCTCCGTCCCGCTATATTTGTCTACTTTTAACTTTTAGAACTGTTCATCTAAGCACTTTGACTCATCAAATTCTCACAATGTGTAAGCCTAAATATAGTCATGTGTAATCTTATTTGATTTGTCTTAACATATAGATTATTAATATATAATTTCTATACAACAACAACAACCCAGTTAAATCCCACAAGAGTAGGGTCTGGGGAGGGTGTGTGTACGCAGACCTTGCCCCTACTCGAAAGTAGAGAGGCTGTTTCCAAAGAGACCCCCGGCTCAACGTCGAAAGTTGCATAGCTTGACTAACTGCTACTTCATTAATTAAAGAAGCGCAAATAGTTTAGATATCCATTTTGATTTATTCCATCACACCCCAAAGCCAAAAACAGGTGAAATTTTGGCTCCATCGGAGATGATGGAAATTAATGATGGATATCAATTTCTATAATTTTTTAATATATAAATTATAAGATAAAATGGATTAAAGAAGTGCATTGGATGGTGTGAAAAAATGAAAGTGAACAAATATAGTAAGACGGAGGGAGTATGTGTTAAATTTTAATTGGATTAATGTTTAAAAAAATATACTCGTATAAAAAAAGGGTGGGGAGCCGTGACCACGCTCACTCCTTGGAGGTCCCGCCACAGTCACATCAGGTGTGCCATGGGGGGGGGGGGTGATCGGGCATGAATGAAGATCACCACTCCATCCTCACGCCTCATACCATATAGCCTAGAGTGATAGGGATAAAAATTTAGAATTTCGATAAGAAAAAAGTATGAACGTATACTACATTGGAATCGTGTCAACACTCGGAGCATTTCATATTCTCCTTAAATTAATGAAGAATTCAATCTTAAAAAAACACTCTCTCTATCCTTAAATGAATTAAGGATATAATACTCTTTCTTCCGTCAAAAAACACATTATTTAAAATGAAATACTCTGTATTCCTTTGAAAATTACACGGATAATAATGGTAACATCTTTCTTGCAATCCCACCATATAATTAAATGAACTTTTAATTCAAAAAAATTCACTTTTTTTTTTGTTTCATGTTTAATCATATAATTTTATTTTTACTATACCCCTGAGTCAATTATGAAACATTATTGAGAGAAGTGTATATAAAACAAAATGTCACGGAGTATTTTCATTTTGAAAAGTACGCTATAAGAAACAGCAAACAAGCGCATAAATGCGAATGAAAGTATATAGGGAGAGGGAGATGACGAGTCCTCTGTAAGGCCTTTACTTCCGCGTAGCCGCCAGCTGTCCGGTCTCCCGCCCGCCGATATTCCCAAATTGCCCTTCTCCTCCCAAACCACACATTCATCTTCTTCGCCTCAATTCTCTCATCCAAATCCCGATTCAGATTCAATCACTCACTCACAGCCGGTGAGTTCACTGGATTGAACCGACATGGTGAAATCGAAGACCGGCCATTGGGTTCGGAATCGGAACCTCCTCCGCCGGGGACTCGGCAAAGGAGAAACCCCATTTTGAGCGCCGGGGGAAAATTCGAATTCCCGGAGGGATGGCCAAGACCGGGGTTGTGGACGGCTCTGATTCGTCGTCGGCGGCGGCGAGAGCGGCGGAGCTGAAGAAGGAGTTGCAGAGGGCGGTGATGGCGATTGTCGGCGGCGAGGACGATTCCAATGCCGAAGCCATTGACAGAGCCCATCAAGCGCTTGCCGCCTTGAGGGATCTCAGAACGAAACACCACCACCGCTCCTCTTTCAGAGAACCTCCGAACAGTTTCTCTCCGCCGCCGGACGAATTCCGGTGCCCGCTTTCCAATGAACTCATGAGAGATCCTGTCATTCTCTCCACCGGTCAGGTCAGTTCCTCACTTCCTTTCTCCGTTTTCCGATTGCACTTTTTTTCTATTGAATATTACCCAGTAAAACAACCAAACAGTTCCTTAGCTTTGTGTAATTTTTTGTTTCATTTTCCTTACGAATGTAAAAATTGTCGAAACTGAATTACTACGTATTTGTAAACGTTTTCATTTTAATCTAAACTGAATTATTTGAATTTTATGCTTAAATCTTTTAAACTTTTGACCGAATATTAGGTAAAAATACATTGAATTTGCATGTAAATTTAATATGAAGGTCCATTTTTTTGTGTCACTAAGATCTGTCCCACAATATATACATATAATTGCAGACTTATGACAGGCCATTCATCCAGAAATGGTTAAACGCTGGGAACAGAACATGTCCCCGGACCCAACAAGTCCTCACCCATACCATTCTCACACCCAATCACCTGGTTCAAGGTTTGATCACCCAATGGTGCAAGGACAACGGCATCCGGTTGCCCGACCCGGTCGAAGCACCCTCGGACGACGCCCTCACCGAAGCCGACCGGGACCGCTTCCTCTCCTTGCTTGACAAAATGTCCTCCACTCTCCCGGACCAAAAGGGCGCCGCGAGGGAATTGCGCATGCTGACGAAGCGAATGCCCTCGTTCCGGGCCTTGTTCGGGCAATCCGCGGATGCGGTCCCGCAACTCTTGGGCCCGTTGTCCCGGATCAAGTCCGAGAAGGACGTCAACCCGGACCTCCAAGAGGACTTGATCACCACCCTCCTGAACCTCTCCATCCACGACAACAACAAAAAGCTCGTCGCCGAAACCCCCAAGGTCATCCCCCTCCTCATGACCGCCTTGAGGTCGGGGACGATGGAAACGAGGAGTAATTCCGCGGCTACCCTTTTCACGTTATCCGCTCTCGACTCAAACAAATCACTCATTGGGAAATCCGGTGCCCTAAAACCCCTCATCGACCTCTTGGACGAAGGGCACCCCTTGGCAATAAGGGACGTGGCCTCGGCCATCTTCAACCTATGCATCCTCCATGAGAACAAGGTGAGGGCGGTTAGGGACGGGGCCGTCGGCGTCTTGTTGAAGAAGATAGAGGACGGGGTCCACGTCGACGAACTCTTGTCCATTCTCGCAATGCTTTCGACCAATCAAAGGGCGGTCGAGGAAATGGGGGAGATGGGGGCGGTCCCTTGCCTGCTTCGACTGATGAGGGAGAATTCGTGTGCCCGAAACAAGGAGAACTGTGTCGCAATCCTGTACATGATCTGTTTCACGGACCGGACGAAGCTGAGGGCGATAAGGGAAGAGGAGAACACGCATCGCACCATCTCTCAGCTCGCTCAGAATGGGACTTCGAGGGCAAAGAGGAAGGCGAGCAGCATTCTTGAGAGACTTAATAGATCTTTCAATCTCATCCATACTGCATAAGTCGAAGAAGAAGTCGTCAAAATCTTTTTTGTCCCCTCTGAAAAGACTGTAAATCCTTCGCCTTCTTCTTCGACTTTTACAGTACGGGTCATGTTAAGATCACACCAAGCATGACACCAGGTTTAATACTTACAGTATGTGTGTGATGATGTCAACTTTGGTGTCATCTCTGGGATTCTATTGTCAGCCTTCTGGGACCAGACATTATTAGTTTGTGTATATTCTAAAAAAACTTGAGTTCAGTTCATCATGATATGCTCTAGTTATGTGTGTGTAATTGATGCTCCATTTCTATAATACCCTTTGCTCTGGTATGTGTTTGTTATTAGGCTCCGTTTGGCAGACAGCTAGAACTAGTTTTTGATTAGATTGCTTATTTAGCTAAAATGAATGACTCCTTTTGAAAGCTTCAGCCCCCAATTCAACCAAATAACCCTCTTGCCAAACAGGAGTTTTCTTTGAGTTGGTGAATTGTGGTAAGAACATGAATTAAAGGTGCAAATGGGGATTCTTTTGCTCATCTCCAAGCAAAGTGTTTACTTCCCTTTGTTTTGGGGTTTGTAATATTATAAAATTTTAATTGTGTGGCTAAAGTCACAGTGACAGGCACATTATTTTGGCTTTACACAAAAAATAATGTAAATATAAGGTCCACATGGTAGGACGGCTCTGATTATGGAGCATTTTAGGTTTGGTTTTTTCCTCACTCCTAGGTCCATCACCCACTCTACTCTGCCTGTTTTAGAATACTTTCATATAATAAATTTAATAAAATTAATTTTATATCAATATCTAATATTATTTTAATTTAATTCAAAATCAAAATTTATCAGTTTTACATTAAAAAAATCAAAATTAAACGAATACCCAGACAATATTCGGAAGGGAGGGTGGGGGGGCGGGGGTGAACCCATCCACGAAGAATGAGACATGTGTTGCGTTATTGATAGAGTCCTTCACACAATGAATTGAAAAAGAAAAACCCCACCACAATCGGCTAAAAAGAATTTACTATCATCTACAAATGAATGAAGAAAAAGTAAGGCCAATTATGGAAAAAGTACTCGGTGCATCTTAAAATTATCTTCTTGTTGATTTTTTCTTGGTCAAATATTTCTAACTTTGACCATATAATAAAAAAAATTAAGTTATGATATAAATTTAATATCAATATATGCATTTTAAAATAAAGTATCAAACTGTCATATTCTGTTATTTAAAATTATACTCCGTATGTAAATAGAGATCAAACTGGTGCATTGGAGAGCTTGAAAAAGCAAACAAGAAATTCTGGGACGGGTGGAGTATAAATATATAACTATATATAAAGTATATTCGGTTTAATGAATTAGGAAAAAAAGAAAAAAAATGATTTTTCCTCATTTTTCCAACCAAAATAATAAAAATTTAGTTTTCTCACGTCTTAGTATATACTCCCTCCGTCCTAAAACTTTCTTCCCAGTGCACTATTCCAAATTCACGGGAATTTATATTTATTTGTATATTTTAATGGCCTATATGATAAAATAAAATATTCTTGTCACCACTTGTTTTGTTGAACTTTTGATGTAGTTTTTAAATATGTATCTTTTATTTTTTATTTCTATACCAATATTTAAATAAAATAGATTAAAAAAAGTTGGGATTTTTCTTCGTTTTGCGAACCAAGAAGAAAGTTTTAGGACGGAGGTAGTATATCGCTGAAATTAAAAAAAAAAAGGAGTATATTTTTACAACAAAAAAAGAGTATAGTTATAACACAATAAAGTTGAAATAATAAACTTTTTAAAATGCAAGTAAAAAAACATCCTTGTCAGAGCAAAAGCATGTCCGCACAAGCTAAAAGTGTGGGGAGAATTAATCTAATTTAAAATTTAAATTACAAAAGAAGAATAAAAAAGAGGTGGGGATTGTTTGATTGGTTTCTTTTGCAATAATGGAGGAATGAAACTGTGGTGGAAAATCGACATAGGAATTTGTACGAAAGACTATAAGTGAAGATGAAAGTGATATAATTATTATCATATCAAATGTTTGTAAGTGACTAATAGTCGGTGAAGAAAAAAAAGAAAAGAAAAAGAATAACTCCATATAAATAAAATCACATAAAAACATTCACAAAGAAATTGCATACGAAGTATTATGCAGTAAAAATTGCAACCCAACAATTTTGACATTCTTTAAAAAACGTTATATGTTCGAGTCATCATAAAGAGAGAAGTATATATATTTTCTTGTATTAATAATGATAGACTCCCTGCCTCATTCTCGTTACTGTTGACGGGATTTGATTGATTTAATTTTCACTCTAATTTATTTGATTGTAACTTTACAATTTAAAAATAAAATTTATATATTTAAAAAGTACATCAAAAGCTCTAAAAAACAAGAGGTGACAAAACTATATTATTTTATCAAATAACTAACTAAATAAATAAAGAAATTGATTAAAGTTTAACCGTATGAATAGTAACTCAAAAGAACGTTTTAGTTAGTTATTTGATGTAAAAAAAAGGATGAGCCTCATCCCCGAGGCCCCCCTCAGATCTGGACGGACGGTCACCGAGAGGATGCAAATTGGACTTTAATCAAAGCTTGGTGACAAAAAAGTGGAGCATGCACCTAGTACATGCAGAAGCCCTATGTTTAACATAATTGCTTCATAAGACAATTGCTATGAATCAAACTCGAATCTTATCTCCTTGACACCTCTTGCCTTGCTAACTGCACAACGCCCACCGGCACTATTTTGGAGGTAACAATCTAGTGAATAGCTAGAAGTACTCCCTCCGTCCCATTTTATAACGCCTGTTTCAGTTTACGATGTTTGACTGAAGTTATTTTCAAATCATTTTATATGACAAATGGTATAGAGTTAAAAAATAAAAATTATATACCAAAATACTACATCAAAAGATCTACAAAACTAGTAGTGACAACAATATTTTATTTTATCAAATTGCTAACGAAAATAGAGAAAGAAAGTGAATGAAGTTTGACTCTGTGAATAGTGAACAGACATTATAATTTTGGACGGAAGAAGTAAATCTTACTCCGCAATAACTTGGCATTAATCCGACAAAATTGGAGAAAGTGGATAGAAAACAATCAATGCCGCACCTCATTATTTCACTTTTATACTTCAAATCAAAGATTACGAGTCTGTTTGGGAATATCGTTAGCCATTAGCGTTAGTGTTTTGAAAAGGCTATCTACGGGCAGCGTTTAGCGTTAGCGTTTTCAAAGTGATCTGCACCGTTAAAATTTTATCCAAAACGCTAACGCTAATCTCTAAGGTTATTCCCAAACACGCCCTACTTTGAGTGGGGTTAGTTGATTTGACCCATATTGTGTTCCATACTTGTGTACTGTGCCAAGAGAATAATTTTTTTTCTTTTAAATAATAAAAGCAAATTAAACTACTCTACGAGTATTTAAAAAATTGAAAGGATAAAACAATAAGATTCCCATCTATCTTCATTATTGTGAACTTGTCTCCTTCTCCACTTTCTTCCTCTCTCAATCTTGTTTCATCTACATCTCCAATGCCATAAGAAAAATATGACCAAATCCCTCTTTTGAGAGAGTTGGGCCTCATGTACAAAACACTATCATGAGATTCATCTTCTTTTATTCACCATAGAGAGACAATGATTGAATCATCCTTTTTTTACTGGTGATAACTATTACTATTGCAGTATACTCTACACATTCATATCTTCTCAATTTAATAATGCATAGTGAATTCATGCTTCCGTTGGAAATTGAACCTGAGTGAGTGATACGGGCGGTGGTATCAACGGGGCTGAGCCCCCCCCTGACGACAAGGAGCACAGGAAACCTCGAGCGCGCAGGAGTGGCTGAGAAGGTGGCAACTGGGGTGGACACAAAGATTATGTTATCTAATGTTTTATTTAATATATTGTAGTTTTTTTAGGGCAACATATTACGGAGTATTAGGCATTTCAAAAGTTTCCTTATAGTTATTTACCTCGTCACTGTTCTTGATTCGTCAGAATAGATAATCTAGTTCCATTAGGATTAAGATTAGTGTCACTATCGTCCGGAGTCCAAAGACACTCGAAATTCCTCACTATCCGATACGTTGTACGCATCAATGAGCATTTAACATGACTTTGTGGAGTAGTTTTCGCTACATTCGTTGACAATATAGTTGTTCATAGATATATCTTCAATTTACATAAGACGTTTGTAATAGATCGGATTAGAGTCAACACTCGACTAGTATCCGAACTTGTAGCCATTTGGGAAACCAGAGTTATGTCACTTCACCCACCACAAGGTCTTTAGTGACATACAAAACTCCCAGACAAAATAAAATTGGCATTGTGAAATTGCATTGTTTTGGGTGCATGCATTAAGATCACAAAGGTAATATTAACAAATTTAATTTCCTTCATTTTGAGGCAACAAAAAATGGGGGTCTACCATGTGGTTAGGCTGCAGGGTACAAAGCACAACACGTACATGAATACCTCTCCATATGAGAGCATAATTCTATCCAATAATCACCCCCACATACATATATATATATATATATATATATAATTATATATAGTCCATCAGGTCACTCAAAGTAGTAGACAAAGTTACTGCGGCTTTTGAAGACAATAAAACAAAAATACAGCTAATATTGGTCACCCATTCTCTTTGTTTTGCTACTATTATTGTTACATTGGTCAAATGCTTAACATTGGACATCAAAAGTTGGAGTCCTCAAAACTACGCTAGCCGGCAACAGTGCAAAGCTCAAGTGCCAGAAACCAAACGATGCCATCCAATTTCTTGATATGATTTTGTCTTAAAAATATCCCCTTTGAATTAAAAAAACGCTCCCTTCATCCCAATTTATTTGTTCTAGTTTGACTTTTAGACAAATCTTAATCATAAACTATGAAAAAAATATATAATTATCATAAAAATACAATATAATTAAATTCATTTAAAGATATAACTAATATCAATTTATTATAACTTTTATTTATCTAAAACTATATAATTTGTGGTTAAAGTAAATCTAAAAGTTGAACTATGACAAATAAATTACTACTTATATTCTTATTATTGTTGTTATTATTATTATCGGGCCCCTTCTTTTGACAACAAGAAGAGGTGTCATATTATGAGAACAATAATGCATACATACTCATTTTCGAATAACAGGATATTCATTTATGATACTTAATTATTTCAGTATATATTCAAAACATGTACATTACAAAGTATATGTATGTTTATTTGAAAAGTACATAATACTCAATGCATTTATGCAGAATATACATTTACGATTAATACAATAAAGATGTATGTACAAATAAAACAAAGAAATATTCAAAATAAATATTCAATTACTCGAAAATGAGTACTTGTCGTGGACGTACAAGAAATAACATTACCATATATATCGCGGTTATTGCCCTAATTAAAGAAGAACCATCAATTTTTAGGGAGTAAGAGAGAACCACCAATTTTTCAAATGGGGCGTCCCAATTAAATTGTTGTAAATAAATTTTATTCTAAGAATAAGTGCTCTCTATTTAAAATGTATACTCTCATTAAGATTTTTTACTAATGTTTATAATAAGATTAGGTTTGTTCGTAACATTTTTCCTGATAAACTAATATACTCCGTGACATAAACTCAGAATGATAAGGATGCACAAAATTCAAAATACTCTTAGAATTTTTTACCTAGAAATAAATAAGCAATACAAAATTTCCTATTGGACCGGTTCGACCTAGAAAATTTCCGATTGGCCCGGTTTTTAACAGGGCAATTTCTTGATTGGTTTTTGGGGATGACCCTATCTGCAAGCATACTGGTTCCCAGTACAACCAAACAGACCGGTTCGGTTCTGATAACATAGACTAGAACCTAAAGTTAAAAAAGGATAAACTTGAAAGAAAGTGTAATGCTTATTTTAGAAGGGGAAGAGTTTGTGGCCAGGTTCCATTTCCAGTCTTTCTCCCTAGAACAGTTTCTAACTCACATTTCTGTGGGAAAACCCGCCCAATCTCTAGTGATGGAAAGTTGGAACAATAAGGTCTATAGCTAAAATGTGCCCATAATGGCTGGCATTGATGGTATCACTTATAGCCCTTAGATAGTCTTCTCTAGTACTATATATATAAACAGACACATAACACAAACACTCCCTACAAGCAGAACAGATATCTCTAGTTCTAAGCTGGTCCCCGAGTAGGTGGGTAGGAGACATAAGAATAGGTTCCTTGCTGTGCACACATATGCACACATGGTCCATAATAATGTACACAGTTTGATCAAGACCATAAACCGATGTTACAAGTGAACTGCACTAAGAGAAGGTAGAGGCACCTTACGTGAGCGGGATGGTGTGGGCCCGGTGACCTTAGCTCTTTACTCCGCCTTGTAGGCCCACCTATGCTTGGCCAAATATGCGCGAACTGCTTCTTTGATAGCCAGATTGGGAACCAGCTGGCATGTGTTCACTGGATCTCTAGTGATTGGGTCAAAGTTTCCCACCTGACTTGTCACAAAAAAAAGGTGGAAATGATCAAGGATATTCAGCAAAAACCCAGAGTGATGATGATTAACGATTTTACCTTCTGCAAATGATTAAGGATAACTGCCCTCTCGTAGGTAAACCCACTGGGTGTAATGACAGGGTCACGGAAAATCTCTAATGTTATGTTACAGCACAAGTAATCAGGAATCTGCAAATCCTCTGCCAATGTTATGCGCCGCATGAGTAAAAAAGGGAAGAGCCAAAAATGAATATAGTCAACTGAATTAATCACCTCAGTTGGTGTATCATCTTCTGCAGCTTTTTCAAAGACTAAATTTAAGGCCTCGAGTTTTTCCGAGAGAGATATTAAATGTCCAAATGAAGATGACCCTTCTTTCCTCACCTTCCCTGTGCTATCAAGTGACCATTTTTCATCACTTTTCTAGAGTAAACAGCCATGTTATTAATTCTCTGTCCGCACGTTTTGTTTGCTAAAATGTACATGGGTATTTGGGACTCTACTGCATTTCAAGGAAGAAGTGCTTTTTGAAGGAAAAAAAAGAATTTTTATTCCAGAAAGAAGCATTTTAATGCTTAAATTGGTAAAATCATGTTCCATAAATAATCCCAAACAGGCTCTAGAATCGCATGCCTAGAAATAAACGATGCATAGACCAATTATGCACTCAAGTCCCAAGCAACCTTCCCAAGGTAACATGACAACAACCGAGTTGAATTTCACAAGAATAGGGTCCGGGGAGGGTATGTGTACGCAGACCTTACCCCTACTCAAAAGTAGAGAGACTGTTTCCAAAGAGACCCCCGGCTCAGCATCGAAAGTTGCATTGTCCAAGGTTACATGAATTTCTCTATTTATAATAATATGTCTTGGTTTTAAGTAACTTCCATGCCTTTTCTGCTTTTAAGTTTTCAGTTTTTTTAAGGTCTAACAGCATACTCAAGAATGAAATTATGTTAAATCGGTTCCATGCCAGAGGAACTCCAACCGTATTAGCTAGGAAAACAGGAATCACCAAAAATTATGTTCATATAGCTCATCCATATATATATATATATATATAGATTTTGGTTCTGGTGAGAATGCAATCTTAGGAGAGAAATGAGAATGAATCTAGTGCTTTAGATTGTGAGATCTAAGGGTCAAGATTTCATCAAAATTAGATGCACCAAAATGGTGCGAAAATGCATCACGTCGAAATGCACCATAAACCTTCGAAAATGCACTATCTCAAAATCTGAGCGCAGGATGCAATCTGAGCCGTACGATGCATCAGATCCGACGGCTAGATTTTATTCTCATTTCTCTCCACAAGGTGCATTCTCACGGGAANATATATATATATATATATATAGATTTTGGTTCTGGTGAGAATGCAATCTTAGGAGAGAAATGAGAATGAATCTAGTGCTTTAGATTGTGAGATCTAAGGGTCAAGATTTCATCAAAATTAGATGCACCAAAATGGTGCGAAAATGCATCACGTCGAAATGCACCATAAACCTTCGAAAATGCACTATCTCAAAATCTGAGCGCAGGATGCAATCTGAGCCGTACGATGCATCAGATCCGACGGCTAGATTTTATTCTCATTTCTCTCCACAAGGTGCATTCTCACGGGAACCGGCCCCTATATATATATGTGTGTGTGTGTGTGTGTGTGTGTGTGTGTGTGTGTGTGTGTGTGGTTAATGCTATGACATAACTTTAGGGGTCTATTTGGTATGGGTTATTTGGTTGAATTCAAATGGCTTAATTTGCAGATTTTTCTAATAGGGAAAGCACTTTTAACTTTATTTGTGCCAAATAAGTAACTCAAAAACTACATATTCAACTTATTTTCTTGAGAAGCGCAACAATCCAATAATGACTGCAAAAAAAAGGTGTAAAATTTCCAACTCACATAATAGTTTATCATTGCACAGGTCATACCAGAATAGAAAACTTAAGTTACTTGACAGTATAGTAAATATTGCTACGAACAAACATTGATATAGTTTCGGTATAAACTTGAACCCCATCTCCAGACAATAAAGTAAACACTCAACTCAAGAAATGCATCTAAAAGGTAAACCTTCCATCCTAAAAAACAAAATCCATGTAACTATTCTAGGGTCATAACTTTTGTTTGCTTATGTATTTTTATTGACTATTTGACTAAATAACATAGTAATGTCCCCTCTTTTTTGTAAGATTTTTTATGTAGTTTCTAAATGGAGTATGTAAGTTTCACCTTTTGTTTCAATACCAATTTTCGAATAAATTGAATTTTTTTAAAGAAAACTTCATTTACCTCGCAAAGTGCAATGCGTATTTGTTCATATTTGTTTGAGGGACGGACGGATAATAAGTGGGAAAAGGATTCAAGAATAACTTTAACAGCAATGTTCCAGACACAGTAACTACAAGGGTGTTTGAAACGACATGCAATATCATGACACTTAAATGTATTTATTAGACTGGGAGAGTGGGAGAGAAGGAAGCACAAGGCATACTTTTTCCAATTCTCTGACACCCACAGCAAATTCCTTTTTCTGAAGCAAAGCAAGTCCTAGCATATAATGTGCCTGTTATAGAGAAAAAGTTAAAAGAGCATAATTTTGTTGACGTAATGGGAAAATACTCCACGACAAGTAAACAAATAACCCTAAGGTGTAATTATTTTTTATCTTCTGTAAACTCAAAATAGATTCGAGATGATCATTTAAATAGGCTTGATGTGATTCCAAGAGCCAAACAAGAATAAATACCACACAGAAGAGTCAAGAATAGGCTCCCTGATAGAATGTCTAACTAATCCATTCCGGATTGACCAAATTGGATAAAAGCTATTTTCTAATGTACCTCGGGGGGGGGGGGGGGGGG
>OOIL02003144.1:970252-1032373 GCA_900332095.2 Cuscuta campestris
AGGAGGAGGAGGAGGAGGAGGAGGAGGAGGAAAAGATAACGGAAGAAGGGATGTTAACGGAGAGAGTGACGGATTGTCACCCTGGAGTCAATTTTCAAATATCTTAAGGTACTTCGGAGAATGTTCTGAAAAACGATGGGACATGAGAATTCTTATTACAAAATTGGGGGTACCCAGCAGCAATATTTTCTTATAAAAATTGTTCCGAGTTGACTTGAGTTTGATTTTAAATTTCTTCAATGGAGATTGGGGAATACTTGCGTTGCGCGTTTCTGAGTTTTTCTTCGTCAAAGTACTTACTTTCTAGAACAAAAAAAACATGCCTAACTTTCTATATCTAATTAATACTCCCCGGTTCTAAAACAAGTGTTACATTACCTAAAATGAGTCAAAATTTTATTTTTTTTCAATACATTTTATTTAAAAAAGAATGTATAAATAAAAAATAAAAATTATATATTTAAAAGTTGCTTCAAAAGGGATTCAAAACAACATGCGGAAATGACATTTTATTTTACGGAGTATTAAACAATCTAAGAAAATACATAAATGAACAAAAGTTTTCGTAATTTTTGAATAGTGAAGTGTGATATTTTTTTAGAACGGATAAAGTTTGAAATTTTCCTAAAAAAGATTAGTAAAAAGTTTTCCATATAAAACATTTTTTATTCTCTCATTTTTATATATTCAAATGTAGTAATTTAATGTGTCAAAATTTTGGTCATGTTTGAGTGGATGTTTTGTTAATATAAAAGTGTGGTTTAAAATTTGTTATTGATTAAAAGTCAGGTTTAGATTTCCAGTTTTAAAGTCAGATCTGGGTTCGAGTCGGGTTTTGAGTTTAAAAGTCGGTTGGGTTTGGATATAGTAATATCCGACCCGAACCTGATCCATTGTCATTCTCTATGTATGATACTAATAAGTGCTTCTATTTGTAAACATATTTTAATCACATTTTTTACTTTTTAAAAGTTGCTTCAAACCTTGAGAAGTCTAAATAGTAAATTATTTTTGAAAAAATATAAGAGAGATTTTATTGTAGATCTAAGATCCACAAAATTTTTGTAATCCTTGCTCACATGAAAAATACTCCGTAATTTTTACCTATTCGTTCCAAAAAAATTCTTCTTTTGAAACACACAATTGTCATCTCGATTAAATTTAATTTATTCACAAATTGATATACAAAAAAACAAAGTTGTTAATAAATTAAAAAATTGAAATTTATATTTACACAAACTTGTGAATTTTGTGATATGTGTGTAAATTGTAGCCTATGCCCATTGGCCATGACCAAAACCAATGCTATAAATTCCAAACGTTCAACTAAAATTCTGTTACTTTCCCACTCTCCCAGCAAAATTCTCTATTCCAGTGGCGATCCTTTCTCCCTCCCATCAATTAACGCCGCATATACATCCCGGCAACGAAACGAACTCCGACGGCGCTCTCTGTTCGCCACCGCCACCATGAAAGACGACTATGACCGCAGAGAACAAACGCCGCTTCCTTCTCTCCATTTGAAGGATCTCAAGACGATCTCCGTTCTCGGACGCGGCGCCAAAGGCGTGGTGTTCTTAGTTCAGAGAGAAGGTGACGGCGAATTGTCGGCTCTCAAGGTCATCTCCCGAGCTTCGGTGGAGATGAAGAACAAGGCTAGCGATTACAGAAGAATCTGGTTCGAACGAGACGCTTTGAGGTCGTTTCAGCATCCACTTCTGCCGAGTCTCCGCGGAGTGGTTTCCACTGAAACGATCGTCGGTTATGCCATGGATTATTGCTCTGGAGGCCATCTCAATGCTCTCAGAAACAAACAAACAGAGAAAATGTTTTCCGACGATATTATCCGGTAAGTCTCAATTTCCATTTTTGAAGCTCCAAAATCTTACAAACGCAATGCAATTGGAATGAATAATTAGATTTATGTAAGTTGTTTGGTTTAATTCTCAGATTCTACGCTGCGGAATTGGTACTTGCGTTGGATTATCTTCACGGATTAGGAATTGTATATAGAGATTTGAAGCCGGAGAATGTGATGATTCAAGGAAACGGGCACATAATGCTGATCGATTTCGATCTCTCCGCTAAGCTCTCTCCAAAATCTCCAGAAATTCGTCAACCTCTCGAATTGCGTTCCAAGTCAGATCCGAAGTCGAAGAGCACGAAGAAGAAGACGAAGTTTCCATCATTCTACCGGCTCTGTAGCTCTGGAATTTCGCCGGAGGAACTCGTTCCTCCGGCAGATCGTCCGGTTCCCAGGTCCGACTCAGCAGAGAAGACGAATTCCTTCGTAGGAACAGAAGATTACGTGGCGCCGGAGGTCATAAAGGGCGACGGCCACGATTTCTCGGTGGACTGGTGGTGCTTAGGCGTGATGATGTACGAGATGCTGTACGGGAAGACGCCGTTCAGAGGATCGAACCGGAAGGAGACGTTTTACAGAGTAATATCTAAACCGCCGGATTTGGCCGGGGAGCCGACGGCGTTGAGGGACCTAATCGGGAAGCTTCTAGAAAAGGACCCGCAACGGCGGATCACGGCGGAGGAAATCAAACGCCACAGATTTTTCAGAGGCGTAGATTGGGAGTCAATTACGGAAATGCCCAGGCCGCCGTTCATTCCGGCGTCAATGGAGGATTTGGAGGGGGTGGGAAATGGTAAAGAAATGGAGGTGGAGTCATTTGTGGAGGGAATGTTCAAAGTAGAGGAAAAGGGCAAAAATAGTCAAGGAGAAAATGGGAATAACAGAGAAGTTTGGATTGAAGGACTGGATCATCATCCCACACAACACCAACTTAAGCATTTTTCAGTATTTTAATTTATTTTAATGCGACTTGTACTTAGCTTTTTTTTCTTAGTTTTAAATAGAGTTTCATGTTCTGTTAATCGCCATATAGACTGGTAATTGAATTCTAAAATTTGGAAAATTCTCTATAAAATAGTTAGTGAGTTGATTATTTCATTATACTCCGTAAAAAATTATTAACACAAATAAAGAAACAATATCGTGTTCAATGCTATACTCAATGAAAAAATGGATCCACCTTTGGCTTCGGGTAGAGAACAAGAAAAAATGAAAATATGATTGAAAGTAATGCCAAGAAAAGAGAATTATAACGATCCACCTTTGATGATTTTTCCTTTTTACTATTGCTTATTCTATATGCCATTGGCGTTCACTTTTATATTTTATCAAACAAGTAATAAATATATGTGAGGAAGAAATAATATTCCATCCGTCCATGTATGATCTTCCCATTACGCGTTACGAGGCTTGACCGACTTTATTTTCAATTCAATTTAATTGATTATAGGAGTAAAATTTTAAAATAAAATTTATATAGTAATAAACTAAATGAAAAAAGTACAAAACTAGAGGTGACAAGATTATATTATTTTATGAAATGACTAGTAAAATTAAGCAAATAAAGTGAGTAAAGTTTGACCCTGTGAATAGTATTTGGGAAGATCTATGGTTGACATAGGGAGTATATTTTTTTGTAATGGAAAAATATATAATTTGACTCTTTAAAATGAATAAAGAATTCATCATGGGGTTCCTATGACATTAGAACCTTATGTCATGGGATGACCCGAGAGTGCTCCGGTGCCCTGTTCGTAAAATTGACAATTCTTATTCCCCCTAACCCCGGTAAATTCTTCCACCTCGCCCCGACCCGACCCAAATACACCATCACCCTTTTCAATTGCACCCCACAAGTTAATTTTGACTTTGAAGTTAATTTTTGACTCAAAGTCAAAATTAACTCGTATGATGTAATTGAAGGACGTAGGGGAGTGATCGGATCGGGGCAAGATGGGATTATATCAGAGGGGTGAGGTAGGTAAAAACCGTCAATTTTACGAACGGAATACCGGAACGCTCAGGCCATTCGTTGTCGGGTAATATCATGAGAACCGTCTCGAAAAAATTATTTTTAAAGGGAATGTAGCTCGCGCGAGAATCATGGCATTGATGGGCTTGTTGGTTATGTGCTTTCCATAGAAGTTAATGCAACTTTCAAGTTTTATACCGAACACCCCAAACAGGCCACACAGATCACTAACGTTAGGCAACCATCCAACACGTGCCTCTACCCAAAGTTATCCGACAAACATCACCAAAAGTGTATTTTATTTTAGATTTGTGGACACTATTATTTTACATGCAAATTCTTACCTTTGTTTGATTCAAGAAATTTGAAGGGGAAAAAAAATTAAGATGTAAAACAAATTTTCTTCTTTGGTTTGAGACAAAAAAAGAAAAAAGTAAATGTAAAAGAAAATGCAAAGACAAAATATATTAAGATGGAAAGGAATTCTTTTCTTTTTAAGGAGAGAAACTCGTTTACTTTTCTTTTCCTTCCTAAATCCTTGAACCAAACATAGTGTTGACGATCTTTGAGTTCATATTGATTTTATGCACCTTAGCACAAAAATACAATCCAAGTGAGAGTTTTGTAAAAGAGGAAAAAATTATTTGTAAACCCATTTTGAAAAATATATTAAAAGAGATGTTATAAAAATATTTTATTTTAACAAAATACTACTCGTAACAAAAGTAACTGCAATGATAATTTTAGAATGGATGAAGCATGTAACTATTCCAACCTGGTGTTAGTATAATGAAAATAATAAAGCCATCGTTTTAATAACCTGCCTTTTTATATGTATGCTTAGAATTGCCAAATGCCCTAATTATTTGTGTCAAATTCCTTTAGATAGTGTTTGGCAACTAGCATTTCATTTCAATTCATGCATTTCAATTCTAAAATTTGAAATCCTGAATTTCAAATGACAAGGGGAGGTGCATGGATTTCAAATTAAGCTTTGTTTTGAATGTAAAGAATTTGATTCAAATCCAAATTCAAAATGCTTAAATTTCCCAAATATGGAATTTAAGTCAAATCCGAATTTGAAATCCAAATCCATGTTCCCAAACATACAATTATTTTACCGCAGAGCGAGTGGCAGATCCTGATGGTTAGATGTTAGGAATGTTTTTTTTGAAAAAAGGAATTTTGTTAAACGATTTACACTGACACAAAATATTTATTCAATCAAATAATTTATATTACCATTTTATGTCATTGTAAAACATTACACTAGTAAATGTAATACTTGCTTTCGAAATACAAAATAAAGTACAATTTTCGGTGTACAAATATCATTTCCATTTTTAGATCTTTTCTATTACTACCACAAGTTTTCTTAAAAGTAGTTCTTACAGTTTACCTAAAAACCTTTTAAAAAAATTAGACTGCATATTTTTTTAGGCAGTGTGAACTAAAAAGGCAACACGAGATGTGAGCAAACAAATAGAGTACTTAAAAAAACAGAAGATAGCAAACTTAGTGATACATAAGCCTGGCAAAGTGCCTAAAAGTACGCCATATATAAGAAGGGAACGAAATGTTTAAAACCAAAAAAACATGCATTTGGGTCATTAAGAAAGGCAGAGCCAAAAATAAAACATGACAATAACTGAAAGTGCAACATAAGAGCTGATCACTCGTCTTCCTGGCTACGAAGCCTCGCCAATTTGTTGGTCACCACAACATCTAACTGTGCAGCACGCTCAACAATTTCCTTCCTCTTCATGGTAGAGACATTGTGTGCTATCTCAGCACAGTAAGTCCTGCAAGTCAAAAAAAGGTAAGAAACCAGAGGGAAGAATCAAAACATGTCCACTAAGGAGAACAGCTTTGATCATGTAAGAAACCTGTTGTGCATCATCAAAAGTTCCAGATCCTGAACGTTGTGCACAACAAACTTCTTGAACCCATTGGGCAGAAAAAATCGGGTCTTCTTGTCGGAACCGTAGCCAATGTTTGGCATGAGAGTGCTTCCTTTGAACTTTCTTCGCACCCGAGAATCAATACCCTTGGGCCTCCTCCAGTTTTCCTTTCAAAGTGAAAACATAACAAAACATGAATCAAGATTGATAGTTATTGCTTGGTACTCCTAGTTACTGTTAAGCATAACTACAATTACACCAATACAACCATAAACCAATTATAATCCCACAAGAATGACACATTTAAATACACTCTGCTCCGTAATAGAACATTATATGACGTAACAACTCGTTTTGGATTCACATATACACCATACGATGATAAGTTGTACATTTGGCTGCATAGATTTGCAATTTATAGGGAGATAGAAATAGTTTGTGATGCAAAGCAATCTGAAAAACAAACAGGGGAAATGTCTGCCAACTGAGCATAAAACTCCTTAGCACAGTTTTCTTTTCTACTAAATATTAAAATTTCATCCACACTTTCTTTAACAAATACAACAAACATGAAATAAGTCATTTTGTACAACAATAAATTACTGATTTTGTAAATGACTGCAGAGATAGAGAACATCAAAATAGAAACCCTAATTTCAAAGTGATACAGCAAAGAATCATAACAGATAATGAGAATCAGTGATTTAATAGCCAAACAAAACAAGAGGAATCAAATGAGGCAAACCTTCAGACAGGCATATCTGTCACTCTGCGGCCTCTTGAACTTCTTGACACGCTTCTTCACAATCTTCTTGTTGAGCAACGGGACGGCCATCTTCCTTACCTGGAAATCAGATCAAAACTCAAAACCTTCAGTAAAGATGTGCCAACAACGTATCAAAATCATTGTTCCAGTTCCAGATCTCGATTCGAGAGGAGTTCTATGCAGATAGCGTCAGTAGGAAGTATAATAATCAATATGAATCGGAGATTGTGGAAATCGAAGGCGAGAAATCGAAAACCTACCTGGGACGAGAAGCAGTGAGAGCTTCCCTGGGAACGCGAAGGAGAAGGCTGCGTTTAGGGTTTTCAGGCCCAGATTTATTTATAAAAAAAGTGTAGGAAGAGTGGACCGGATTTTTTTCTTTATTCGAAATGGGCTGGATCTTAAGAGTACCCCTAGGGCTTAGCATAGCCCACAAACTATATTTTCCTAAACACGTCGAAATATCCGAGCCCATCAAAATTCAATCCATTTCTTGGGATTTGGTGTTAACAAATTTTGAAATAACTAATTTTGAGAACAAAAATCAGCAAAAAAACAAAACAAAACAAAAATAAATGTGAGAAATTTACTTAAATATCATTAAAACATAATGACTTTCCCTAAATAGCACCACATGTGTTTTTCTTCCTAATGTAGTACTTTTAGTCATTATGCATTAGTCATTATTCAAGTAAATATTTGTCATCACTAGACATTATGGACATTGTTAAGTGCTATTTAGAGAATAAAATAATTTAAGTGCTATTTAGGGAAATGAATTAAGTTTTAGTACTATTTAGTGCAAATATTTCAATAAATGTCTACTAACGTTTGTTTCATTCAACTTTTTACTTATTTTTATTAAAACAAAATCTGATTACATCAGATAAGATCGAGTTAAATCAGATTCAATCTGATCAGATCAGACTAATTCAGATCACATCTGAAATATTTTTAAATATAACTACATTCAGATTCAATCAGATCACATTAGGCCTGATCGGCTTGGATCAGGTGAACGTAACACAACCTAAATCCCAAAATTCAATTAAGTTGTCCGGGTTAAATTCGCATTATAAGTGAATGTAATTTATTTGTAAAATTCATAAATATTGACCAAGTGAAATATGTGTAAATCATTCTTGTTGTTTTTAGTCTCGCTATCAATTCCAAGAAGTTTTTTATATTTACTTCGTAGTACTTTTTTCGGATTGTATTGCAGAGTTGTTTTTCCATAGTCTTAAGACCCACATGTAAAATTTGGATTTTTTTACACTTTTCATGAGTTGAAAAAGTATCTTTTCTTTTTGTAAATGCTTATTTTTTAAGATATCAATTCAGTGACGTACGTAAAATGAACATGAACCTCATGATCACATAAGAATTTTCATGTATTTGTAGAGAGCTTATATGGTGCACCTTGGGTGCATACTATTTTTGTTGACCTTTTTACATAATTTTTTTTTATTTTTTTATGAATTTTTTATGTTTAAACAGTACGAAAATATTTATTTTGTTCATATATAGATCCATAGTGGACCTTAAGTCCATCAAAGAATTTGCCGTATTTGTAAGCTATAGTAATTTTTTAAGGCTATGCCAAACATACATATATATACGATATCTACAATGCATGCATGACTATAACGAAGATATCACTCCGTATGACTTATCATAGCATATCTTAATCAAAAACTTTTTGGGTAATTAATCAATATACTACTTTTCAACTATTTTACGGAGTATCTCACTTTATGTTTCATCTTTTTTTAGTGTTTAAGGTAGAGGTTCTCCTTGTCTATCTAAAAGATATATTCTTAAGGAGATTTAAAGTCCACTTAAAATTTGTTAACGTTCTCAATACTTACATAAATACTTTCATAATGGTATGATAAATATTTATTTAATTTGTTAAGTTAGATAGTTCATAATGTTATGTATTTAATTTCTTATCCTTTAAAAAATTATTTTTATTACGAGTAATAAATTTATGTGAAAAATTCTACTCACTCAGTCGCCCCATTGCATAAAACACTTTACATTTTCTTTATTTGAAAGTCCTAAAAAATATTCACTTCCCTTATTTTCTGCTTCCTCCGTCCCAGTTTAAATCGCTTGTTTTGATTTACAATTTTTTAGTCAAGTCCTTATGTTTAAGGAGAAAGGTGAGGAGTAGACTTGTGGTACCATTGCACCTTTTAATACTACTAGGATCTACTTCCCAATACAATAAAGCAATTTAGTGAATTTACGTACACAATCGCATTTTGGAGACATGGCAACCCAAAGTCGAGTTGACACTTTAAATCACATCAGAAATAGGGCACATCTACTGCATGTGTGGGTGGTTAAACTAAACACATTAGCCCGCCCGAGGGCGGGATTAGGTTAATTATAATTACCTGCGGCACATACATGCCCATTCACAGTCCTCATCATAAGCTGATTATTAATCAAGGCTTATTAGTGGACTTCTTTGATCTCCTCTTCAACACCACCGTCCAAGTCATCACTTCCAGTGCCAGTGCCACCGCCCCCAGAGCGGCAAGCACCGCTATGTATGCAGATTTCCACTTCTCTGCCGGGCTTAGTATGCTCAGGCCTTCGAACACATTGAAGATGCCAAGAACAAGCACTCCATACCCAACTCCATGGTGGTAGATGTTCCAGTAGTTTCTGTACTTGTGATCCTTCTCCGGCCTCACTAGCAATGCAAACACCTGCACATTCGTAAAACAAAAAACAAGTTCAATCTAATCAAAGAGCCCATTAGTCTTTGGACAATTAAGTTGTAGCATTACAATGATATGAAAAATGTGACATCAAGAACAAAAATAACAACGTACTCAGTAAAATCCCATGATTGCAAGGTCTAGGGAGAGTGTATATGCAGAACTTACCTAGCTCTACACGAAAGTGAAATGGTAAAAATGGGAGTAAAGAACTTAGAAGGGAGATTTACCTGCAGGGTTGCAAGGCAGAAGAGTGCAATCCCGATAGAGCGATGGTTGTCGTGTTGAACACCCTTGGAGCTGCTCCCTAACATGAGGCCAGTGGCCCAGCCAGCAACACCAATGGCATATGCAGAAACCTGGCAAGCAATGTGGAGATAAAACCATGCTGGGTCTGCAGATTTGAAGGTTCTCATGTACCTGGCTATCATGATTCCTATTGGAAACAGAAATCCCCAGCTCACTGCATTAAGCATTCCATGAATCTGTACACAAATTTGAAGTAGAAAAATCTGCTAATTAATTGAGCTCTTAAACTCTATATGGACAAAGTGATTAGTTGGCTGTGTGTCTGTATTCCAACTTCACAATTGCCCAACAAAGTGACCAAATAATGAAATAATGCAAAAACAGTATGAAATCAACAAAAGAAGAAGAAGAGAAACAGACCATGAGAAAAAGGCATAAGTATGAGCAATCCAGTTTCTAAATAAGTACTGTAAAAGGGATTAATGGATTATAGGGTTTGGGGAAACTCACATTCTTCTTCTTCAACCTAGAATCGCCGCCAGCCTCAATTCTGGATGTGCTATTGCTGCTCTCCCCTTTCAACAGATCCAGAGTCCCTTTGGAGTTCAAATTAGCGGGCTGGAGAGCATGCCTGTCGGGAACGCCGCCGGTGACGGAGGGGCCGACCTGCCAAACATGGTTGATCGTCGACGTGTCCATCTCGGGAAGCACCACGGTCGCGAACAGCCGCATCACGCCGCCACTTGACTCCGCCGCGGCCTCCTTCACCCGGAACCACACACTGGACTCCTGAACGGAGGCGTAAGAGGTGACATTGTAGGTCTTAACGGTCATTGCGCCCTTGGAATCCCTGAACGCGACGAGGGATTGGGCGCCAATCATGCCGTCGCCGGTCGGATTGATGGCCCAGGAGATCCATCCGACGGATTCGGCGACGAATGCGAGGGAGAGAGTGGAGTTGGCGCGGGAGTAGGTCCAATGGATGTAGGAGGCGAGGGTTGGTAGGTCATTGCAGTGAGCGAAGAGCCCGTTCCTGGTCGGAAATGTCTGCGATGAGCAGGTCTGCGAGTCCGACGGCGAGATTGTAGAGAGAAGAAGAAGCAGAAGAAGGGTTAGGGCAAGGAAAGATGGAGTCGGTGGCGCCATTACTGAGAGGCGAGAGAGAGAAAATTCCGTAGCTCTGTACAAATATGGTCTGCTCGCTGAGGCAGAGATACGCTCACAGAGTCACAGGGAACGGAAGGGTATAAAGCAGTCAACGTCCAGTGGGTACCCGATGCACTTTTGGACCCCGTAGTCATTTGAGGCTGATACCCTCACACTTTTGGACAACGTCTCTTTTTTGTTTTGCTTTTTAATACCTTTTGGTTGTGGTTTATTTTACGGAATATAAAAAAAGAAAAAGTACTTGGTGAACTCCACTTGAGTATACCAAATGTACATCAAGATAAAAATAGTCACACATATATTTAATATTTGTGCATTCATTGATTACCATATCTTATCATATGTATGTGTATATCTAATTTAATGTTTAGCACTTCCAAAAAAGGAAATGAAACTCAATCATAAGATCATTGTAAGTCTAACTGTTGTTTCATCCCTTTCGATGTTACATCAAAATACTTGTAACGTTATTGACCCTCACCCTACCTCTCCATTTATATTACAATATTCATCATTTTTATATAAAAGTTTCAATAAATTTAGTAGGTATATTTATTCATTAATAGAAAATAGAAAAATGAAGTGGTATTTAATTTAACAATACATTAATTGTTACAAGGTCTTAATTTGAATGTACCAAAATGCCCTTGTGATATTTATTGTTTATCTTAACTTTAACACTATGTTTGGTTCAGGGAATCTGAAAACAAACAAAAAAAGATTTTCTCTCATTTTCTCCACCAGAGTGAGTGGAATTTGGTTTTCTCTCAACTTAGCACATTTTGCCTTCTAAGTTTCATGTCTTTCCACTTTTCTTTCCTTTTTCTCACTAACCAAACAAGAAAAACGGTTTCAAACTCTTTTTCTTTTTCCTTTTCAATTCCTTGAACCAAACATAATATAAATCAAAACCGAAACCTATCGCCGTTACACACGCATTGCAATCACCGTTGATCCACCACCGCCCAAGCATTGCTAGCCGCCATGCACCATGCTAATCACAAATTTGTTTTGTTAATATTCATCACTTTTTCAACGAACATTACTAATTCAACATTTTCACATTTTCAATGCTCATTGTCGCCTTTAATATTATCCAAATTAGTGTATGTCGTCAATGTCAATATATGTGAATTGCGTTGACCTCGACTCAATTTTAATGTCCACCGACTTACTCCCAAACAATGTCCCCCCCTCGTGATTGTCCATGATGTACAATATATAATGTCTTTGTGAAGAAGAATCATGCGTAGCAAATTAATATTGTCTCTTTTCAAATAGAAGAAAATGCAGCAATAAATCCAAATAAAATTTTAGCAAAGAAAATACCCCTATAAACAAAAATTATGTCAAAAAATTGAATAACAATATGATACAGTAATTCATTATAGAATAAAACGACTATTTATTTGTTGACAACCAGTTATTTTAGTTTGATTATTCCACTTGTATTCCTTCTCTCCATATTAGGGAGTAATTATAAAAAGGGAAGAGTATTATATTTTGAGACACGAAAATAACACACAAAAATTATTCCCCAACTATTTTATGATTGCAGCAGCTTCAATTGAATGCAAGATGGGGAATCGTTTATGGTCCTTGGCATTGGGGACAATCTGGACGCACTGGTACGGACGGACCACCACCACCACCACCATAGGAACAACATCTAGCGCACTTCCCATTCCTCAAGCGGTGGCAGCAGGCGGAGGTGCATGATCCGCCGGCATAGCCACCGCCCCTCGGGAGGTCACCGCCGTAGCCTCCTGCTGGGTGGTAGGCGGCGCCGGGTTCTCCATCTGATGAGGTGGTCAGGGAAACCAAAAGCAAGACGAGGAAGGAGAAAAGAGCAATCTTTGAATTGCCCATCCTCTTCGAAGTTCGTCTGCAGGTTGGATTGTTTATCAGAATTGGACTGTCTGTTTGATTTAGAGCATCTCTTCTTATTTATAGGAAGGATTGGGTAGATTTTAGATTTACCGGAAGACGAGTCCAGGACGGCGGCGGCGGCCGTCGGCCCCTCATTCGGCAAGTGGTCTAACAGAGTTGTCTTTAAAATATTTTATCCGTCACTCCCACCAAATTAAAAGAAATAAAACAAAAATGAAGTCTTTATTGGTGGCTGTGGAAATTTCTTGACATCCTCTCCAAAAGAGAGGTTTGCCTTGTGGAATTGGGAAGAACACGGGTTTCTTTCTCCCATCAAAATGGAAATTTGATTTTCATAATCTCACCTGATGCTGGCAAGAATCACTGTACCTTACCCAGAAAGAAAAACAAGAAATGGAGACATCTCTCTACCTCTGGGTGTTCTTCATCGTCCTTCAACATTATTGTACCAACAATTGCTCCTCTGCATTCTCTTCTTCCACAGATGAAGCTGCTCTTCTTTCACTGAAAGCCCATATGATCTCAGTCCCTTCTTCACTGGAAACTAATTGGTCTACCGGGAGTCCCGTCTGCGATTGGCTTGGGGTCACCTGCAATTCCCAACCTCCAAGAAGAGTCACAGCTTTGAACCTCTCGAATCTGAATCTGACCGGAGAGCTTCCTCCCCATCTGGGTAATCTCTCTTTCCTCACTTCCCTTGACCTGAGCAACAACAATTTCCGGGGAACTCTCCCTGCCCAGCTCGCAAGTCTCCGCCAGCTGCGTCTCCTCCAGCTCAACGACAATGGCTTTGGGGGGCAAATCCCAGAATGGCTCGGATCTTTGTCTGGGCTTCAAAGGTTGTCTCTTTCAGACAACAAATTCGTGGGCGAAATCCCTCCCTCTTTTTCCAATCTATCCAAACTGGAGCAACTGGAAGCGTTTTCCAATTCTATAGAGGGAAACATTGGAGGGTGGATTTGGAAGCTTGGCAGTTTGAAGTTTCTTGATTTGTCCATGAATAAACTCAGCGGCGCTTTCCCATCACAGCTTTTTAACGTCTCCACTCTCCAGCACATTGCTTTGGGAGACAACAACTTGTTGGGAAATCTCCCCTTTGACATGTGTCGCCGGCTTCCTCTTCTTGAAGTGTTTGTGTTGGCTAACAATGCATTGGGTGGTCAAATCCCTTCGGGTTTGTCGAACTGTTCACAGCTCCATGAGCTGACAGTGTCAAGCAACAGATTCGATGGGGTCATACCTCAGGGAATTTGGAAACTAGAGAAGCTGGAACAGTTATATCTAGGACAAAACGGATTCTCCAAAGGTATGCATGAGTGTATGTATAATCCATTATTGCATTATATTCTCTTGTTTTAACAAACAAAAGTTTCAATCTTGGGATGATATGGTAGGTGTGATCCCGCAAGAGATAGGCCATCTTCGAAATCTCAAGGGTTTAGGCTTGGGTGGAACTCAGCTTACAGGCCTCATACCGGTAGCCCTATTCAACATTTCAACACTTGAGGATGTACACCTTGAACATAATAGCTTGCATGGTAGGTGAAAGAATACTAAATCTTATTGAGCAATTGATCATACTTGGTTTATGCTCTTAGGGTTTTTTTGTTTGTTTTGTTTTGTTTTGTGTAGGCGAGATACCAAAAGAGATAAGCAAGCTCCACCAAGTAACATATATCAATTTGTCCAACAATACTCTTAGTGGTCCTATACCAGTTGGTATAGGGAACTTGTCAAATGTTATAGGACTTCATCTCTATGGGAATCACCTTAGCGGAACCATACCGAGCTCCATTTCAAACTTGACCCAACTCCAATCACTACAGCTAATTGGTAATGAATTAGTTGGAGAAATTCCCCTCTTCCTTGGAGACCTAAGGTTCCTTGATTTTCTAAATATGGGCTACAACAATCTCACTTCTCAAGGACTGAGTTTTATCACATCACTTACCAGGTGCCAAGACCTTAAGGTCCTGATTGTAAGTGGAAACCCATTGAATGGAAACATCCCAACTTCCATTGGCAACTTCTCATCTTTAGAGAAATTCTATGCGGATGGCTGCAACATTAGTGGGGTCGTTCCGGGCGAGATTGGGAACTCGGTCGAATTAATTCTGTTAAGCTTGAATGACAATTACCTGACCGGACCGGTTCCACGTACGATGAAGGGCATCCAAGGACTGTTCCTTCAAGGCAATGCCATTGATGGGTCCTCACTGCACGCGCTCTGTGAATTTCATAGCCTTCTCAATCTCAACCTCATCAACAACAATCTCTCTGGTCCAATCCCAGAGTGCTTAGGGGAAATCACTTCTCTAAGATATCTTTTACTTGGTGATAACAAGTTGACGACCATACCACCCGGTGTTTGGAACCTTAGAGATATCATGGAGCTAAATGTATCTGCGAATTCCATTCACGGTCCCATATCCCCCCTTATGAAGAACCTAAAGGCAGTGATAAAGATAGATCTTTCAAAGAATCAGTTCACGGGTGAAATCCCAGACATCTTCAGTGAGATGATAGACATGCAACATCTGTATTTGGGACATAATAAGTTGACTGGCTCTATTCCTGGTTCACTTGGCAAAGCCATCAGTCTCGAAGTACTGGACCTATCACATAACAATATTTCGGGTTCAATCCCAAGATCCTTGGAGCATCTTAAACATCTAGCAAAGCTTGACCTTTCTTTCAATCATCTAAGTGGGGAAATTCCTTCCGGTGGCCCTTTCAAAAACTTCACAAATCTACTCTTTTCGTCCAACAAAGAATTATGTGGCGACTCGAGGTTTCATGTCCCACCGTGTCCTCGTCACTCAACTAACAGCCTAGGGCCAAGGAAGATTCTCCTACTTGTACTCATACCTGTGGTTGGGAGTACACTGCTTGCACTTGCCCTGGTTCTCATCTTCATATGGAGAAGACACGGAAGGAAAGATGAGAATACAGGAAGAATCGAGTCCGGGTGGTACAAGGAAATGGAAAGAATTCCCTATCATGAACTTGTTGAAGCAACAAGTAAGTTCAGCCAAGGCAATTTGCTTGGATCAGGAAGCTTCAGTCATGTCTACAAGGGAGTTCTCAGAGATGGGTCATTAGTGGCAATAAAAGTTTTTAATCTGCAAATGGATGATATCTTCAGAAGCTTTGAGGTTGAGTGTGAAGTTTTACGAAATGTTCGTCACAGAAATCTTACCAAAGTGATCAGTAGTTGTTGCGCAGAGGAATTCAAGGCCTTGGTTCTGCAGTATATGCCGAAGGGAAGCCTTGAACAATGGTTGTACTCCCACAACTACTTCCTAAGTTTCATCCAAAGGCTAGACGTATTGATAGATGTTGCATGTGCCCTGGAGTATCTCCATTATGGGTGTTCGCCGCCTATTGTTCACCGTGATCTAAAACCCAGTAATGTCCTTCTTGATGAAGACATGGTTGCTCATGTGAGTGATTTTGGGCTTGCAAAGTTGTTGGTAGAAGGGCAAAGTATAAACCACACAAATACCCTGGCAACAATAGGTTATATTGCACCGGGTGAGTTTTGATTTGTTTAGTTCTATAACTTGCTTATTGAAATTTTGAGCAGTCAAATCAGTCAGTCAGGTCAGATTCGGGTTTGGGATACTTCGGGTTCGGGTTGAGAAGTGTTTGTTCATGGCCCAGTGTCATTAGGTCCGGGTCGATACAACGGATATTACCTTTATTTTTTAAAAAGAAAAAATAAGAAAAATCCTAGTGTCTATAGTACTAATAAAAAAACTAAAAATGTAGACGTTATGGAAAAAAAGTAAGATAATTATGTGATATCATTAAAATTTTGTATAAAAATATAAATTTATACGTTAAAAAAGAGTAGTAGGAAAAGAAATATATTTGTAATCTTATTTTTATAACATTAGATTTTATATTAAAGTATATGATTTTGAAAAATTTTACATTAGCTGGTCGGTCAGGTCGAGTTTAGGTTTGGTCGGGCTCGACCCATCTTCGCGGGTCATTTTGGGTTCAGACAACAAAACCGTTGTTCAAAACCCAATATTTTTGGGTCAGGTCTCGGGTCAAAAACATGTCAGGTCATTTTTTGCTAGCTTGACAGCAAAAAAAACCAATACATAAATGTTAATGTTGTTGCAGAATATGGATCACATGGAATGGTGTCAACTAAATGCGACGTGTATAGCTTCGGTATCATAACGATGGAGATTTTTACAAGAACAAAGCCCAACGACGAAATCTTCTCTACGGATTCAAGCTTGAGGGAATGGATCAGAAGTTGTACTCCTCATGCAGTAATCCAGGTTGCGGACGCGAACTTGGTAAGGCCAGATGAACATCAAAAGCTGAAGGTTTTGTCATCTATCTTGGAATTAGCTTTGCTTTGCTCAATGGAATCCCCTAATGAGAGGATGGGCATGAAATATGTTCTTGTTGAACTGAATAAGATCAGAAGGGAGTTTCTTTCACACTGCCTAAGGTAGTAAAATGTTTTTGAGACTCTTTGGCAACAATAATAGATGCTATAGTGTTTTCAAAAGGCTGTCTAATGACAACATTTGACTTTAGCGTTTTCAATGTAAAATGTAAATCAATAGCATTAAAATTTTATCTAAAATGTTAACGCTAAACGAAAACGTTGTTTCCGAAGAAGGTTGAATGTGAAATCTTGTTGTGCTCGTTTGGTACCTCGTATTTTTTGAAATAGTTATCACATGTTTTCGTTTTGAGTTCATTGTCGCGTGTAATTATGGTACAGAGTATGATGATGGTGAAATAATTTTTTTTTAATATTGTCTTCTCTAATTATTCATGGAAAATCCGACAAAGTTTTACGTTGGTTGTCGAGACTTAACAGCCAACACCACCCTCCGCACATTGGATTGGTTGTCTCTTCGAAATTTTACCTCCTAGGACGATCAATACAGACTCCCTCCATCCCATATGCGATAACAATCTTTCACTTACGCGGTAAAATCTTACTTTTCTAAAAAAATTAATTTATTCAAGAATTTGTATAAGAATAATTAATAAATATACATACTAAAAATTATGTTGAAAATTTTACAAAAATAAGAGGAGATGATAATATTTTTTATATTAAATAATTCATAAAAATATACAAATAAACTAAAGTTATTGAAAAAAATACACAAATAAACCAAAGTTATTGAGAGCTATAACAAAAATTGGACCATTCTAGGGTGTCTCCAAATGATTGTTATCATGGGTGTACCCAAGCTTTGAACAGATAACACCAATGATAATCATCTGTGCGAGGTTTGGGTGCACCCATAGTAACAACTATTTGGGGGACACCCTAGCATTTTCCAACAAAATTACTTAGTATAATCTGGGACGAGGTGAGTAAGGGAGTGTTTGGCACTGTGTTACTCTTCAGAATTTAGCTTCTACCTTGGGTGGTAATCATTTTATTATGTTTGGCATATCAATTTCTGCTTTTCTTCACTATCATTTTGTATATAGAATACTGTTTCGGAAAAACAGATATACTACGTATAATATTTCTGCTTTCCGTTTTCGTCAAAATCATTTTATTCACAAATTAATCGATCAAACACCCTCTAAATAATCCCCTAAATAATAATATAATTCTGTTGCACTTTTCTGCAAATGCTCTGCCGCCGATGGCATTCTGATTCGCCGCTCTCAAACGCAAACACGTCCACAGCCGATTCGGATGTTCTCTCATAATCAACAGCCAAACTATTCCCCACGGCGGCCGACGGGAGGGGAGATTTGATTTGAGAGGCCGTGTATGGAGGAATGATGGAAGGTCTGCATAGACGGATAGACACATGGATCAAAGATCAGAGTGCCAGGATCACGAGCATCACGCGTTCGCAACTACGGTGGCCAACGGCGGTGAAGTGGCCGTGGGGCGATGGAAAAGAGCACAGGAAGCGGATTCAGGAGGAATATGAACGGAGGAAGAAGCAACTCAAGGATCTCTGCTTTGCTGTAAAGGCCGAATCCGTCTCCGATTTGCAGGACATCCTTTGCTGCATGGTGCTGTCTGAGTGTGTTTACAAGGTTAGTGCTACTACCGATTCAAATTTCGTGCAAGGTTATTGTAAATTGAAGCTAATTGCCTGCTCATTTGATTCTAATAAATCGGGCAGTGGATTACTGATTATTAGTCAGAACCCGTGATCATTCATAAACCTTCTAGACTTTAGTATTATTCATCAACTCTGAATTATATGATTCTGCGTGAATCAGAATTAGCCGAAGAAAGAACGCAAATCAAATTGGCCATAAGTGTTCCGAGTGCATCTAATTTTGATTATTGTACTGCCGGGGTTCTATTGAGTAATGAGCATAATTTTGGGAACTAATCAATCAGAGCAAACAGCAACAGCCAACCCAGCAAAATCCCACAAAAATGGGTATGGGGTTGGTGTATAGTGTATACACACCTTCCTAAAGAAGGTAGATAGGCTAATTATCAACTAAAGCTAACTGTGATGATCTAATTTACTCACTAGATGAGTCAGTTTCAAGAGTGACCAAGTATTATTTTGCATTGACCCAACCCATTATCTTGCATCTCAAAACATTACTTAATAATTTCAGAGAAATGCATCTGACATTGTACGGGCGGTGAACAAATTTATGGCTGATTTTGGAGGAAATGTTTCTATAGAACGGGTTCAACCCTCTTCAGATCATGTTCCACACAGGTACATTTTGTATATTGAAAACATTATTGTCCTAATTTTGAAGGAAGAGCTTTTTGCTTCAAAAATTTCAGGTTGGTGTATCTAATATTTGTATAGTGTGCATCACAGCATCCTCATACATTGGGGTGATAAATATCTCTCATTTTACTTTCTAGGTATTTACTAGCTGAAGCAGGAAACACATTATTTGCTTCATTTATTGGGACCAAGCAGTACAAGTAAGTGATATTTCGTATCATGTTTTCAAATATTTTTATCTTCGATTTTTATTCCAATATCAAATGTTCATATCATTTCATATTTTTCTCCCATTTTCTATTCATAAAGGGATGTCATGGCTGACGTGAATATATTTCAAGGTGCCATATTTCATGAAGATCCCACGGAGAACTTCAATGAGAATGAATCCACACAAGTGGAAACTGAGAAAAACAATGTTGAAAATTTCTCAAAATCTATGGACTTGATGCCTAAACCAACAAAATCAATGCCAAAACCAGCAGTTCACAAGGTATTACCTTTCCTGATGCATTTTTCTGTCGTACAACATTTTGATGAATGCTCTTTGCTTCCAGTGATGCAATCACTTCATTTTGTGTGTATGTTGTATGTATATAATTTTCAATTCCCTCATTTTAGGGATTCATGGCTCGTGCTAAGGGAATACCTGCATTGGAGCTGTACAGGCTTGCCGAGAAAAAGAAGCGGAAGCTTGTGTTATGTGGACATTCTCTTGGTGGAGCTGTAAGTTGGTTTTGCTTGCTACTTTGGTATATGAGTGACTGTGTGTGTGTGTGTGTATGTAATGAATAATGTTGGAGCCTCAAAATTCTTGCTTTTGCATGCAATCCATGACACTGAATGCAATTATTTCGCTTTGTTTTTCAGGTTGCAGTATTAGCAACTCTTGCAATTTTGAGGGTAGTTGCTGCTTCATCAAAAGAACATGAAAAAGTTCAGGTGAAATGTGTCACATTCTCACAGCCACCAGTTGGAAATGCTGCTTTAAAAGAGTAAGCTGATTTTTACATTTTTTGTCATGTACTCTGTCCCGTACTTTCCTTATCATATTGACTTGGCTCGCATTTTAATGAAGTAGAAACTACGTGATTGAGTCTAATGCAGAGGAGAGACAACTTAAAAGGATACTCGAAGGAATTTTTTAGGCCATCCTAAGAAGGACAACCTTAGGAAAATTATGTGACTGAGGGAGTAGAAATTATTAGTTGTGTAGCTTGATGACTATTTTTTTTTATCTTCTTCTTCAGTTACGTGAATAGCAAAGGGTGGCAGAGCTATTTTAAAACCTATTGTATTCCAGAAGATTTAGTACCTCGTATATTGTCTCCTGCATATTTTCACCACTATAATGCTCAGCCTCTACCAACACCATCTGATGTTAGTGGTTTGACATCCATATCAAAACCAAGAGGGATGGATACAAAGAAGAATGAAAAGAGAAAAGAGAAGGATGGGGAGCAGCTGGTGCTGGGTGTAGGTCCAGTCCAGAACCCATTTTGGAGACTCTCTAGGCTTGTGCCTTTGGAGGGTGTTAGAAGCCAGCTCTATAGATACAGTGGCAAGAAAGATGAATCTCTTGAGACATCAGACAGCAGTGGTTCAGCATTACCATCATCACTTAATGATATATCTGCCCCACGGTCTCTTGAAATCCAGGAAGGTTCTGATGGAATTACTCTTCGGCCATTGCCCCAGGCAGTTGAAGATACTTCTAGTGAACTTAAAAATGGAAAATTTTCTGCAAGTAATGGAGAGAAGAGGTCACGAAGAATAATGCCTTCATTACCTTCATATGTACCGTTCGGCCAGGTTGATATACTGCATTCCTATTTCCTACACGAGCCGTGCGCTTTATCACCTTGTTAAAAATGGTCATTAACCTTTTCATTTTCACCATGGCATCCGTACATACATATTTATATAGTGGATTGTAGAATGTTTGGTTAGCCTGTGTTATTGCTGATGAATAACAAAGATCATATTTGGCCATTTAAGTTCCTCTCTTTCCTTTAGTCATTTTCATAATTATTAGCGCCTTAATGCCAACTAGTTGGGGTCAGTAACATTAGATTTATAGTGTCAATCATTTGTATAAATTAAGGGGCTGTTTGGCAACTTCTGAATAGGTAAGTGCTGAACCAGTAAGAGGTTTGAACCATTAAGAGCTAGTATATTGCTTAACTATTTAGAGGCAAATGTCTGATCAATTCAGATAAGAGGTCAAACCATTCACACTCTGTATAATACTTAACCATTCAGAGGCAAATGTCTATCAGACATTTGAACCATTAAGAGGCAGAAACAAACAGTCTAAACCATTAAATGCTGAACCATTCAGACATTTGAACCATTAAGAGGCTGAAACAAACAGCCCCTGTGATTCATGCAAGAAAAAAAATATAGCATGTTGGCAATTTTTTCAAGTTGGATGCTCTTGTGCGTCAACTAAATATGCTTCAGTATGAGAATTTTTAGAAACTAACTAGATCATTTGTGGCAGCTTTTTCTTCTGGGGAGTTCATCAGTAGAGTTTCTTTCTGGTGCAGAATATTCCAAACTGATATCGGTACGAATTCTATTAGTTGACAATCTCAAAAAAGAATAGCAAAGGAGTTTGACAATAGTCTGTTAATTTATTTAACCGGGATAGTTTACCGAACTTCTCTCATTTTGCTCACTTTCTTATGGCAAAGACTTTTTCAGGTCAAATCTGTGCTTACTGAAGTAAGAGAACGATTTCAGTCACATTCAATGCGGTCATATAGGGCCCGGTTCCAAAGGTTATTGTTGCTACTTATATCGACCTCTTATTTTTATTAGATTTTCATGATATTTCTTAAGAGAGTTAGATGATACCGAGCTTGATTGTGTGGCTGTAAATCATTCTGTTGCTTATTTGTTACAGAATCTATGAGCTTTGTACAAGTGATGAAACTTTGACTTTTTTGGGGGTGGAGAAAACAACGAAGCAATTTCCGCAGTTGCAGAAGTGGTTAGGCATTTCAGTTGAAGGAGGTGCTGTTGAACTTGGGCATATTGTAGAACCTCCTATTATTCGTGCGGCCACCTCAATAGTTCCACTGGGTTGGAGTGGGGTTCCTGGTGACAAGAACTCTGACTCTTTAAGAGTTGACATTTCTGGCTTTGGATTACATCTATGCACACTTGTTCAAGCTCGGATTAACGGTCGCTGGTATGACTTTCATCATGTTTAATACTTCCTCCGTTCAAAATTAAACCTCCCATTTGTGTTTCACGGAGCTTAAGAAAACGTAAAATTGTGTGGTTGAGATAGTGATGAGGAGATAGAAATGATGTAAATCATTTATTGCTTTCATAAAAAGGAAATTTTGGGACAAATCAATAAAGAAAGACATTTATGTTGAGATAGAGGGAGTAATGCATTAGTCAGTTTTAATTTGGATTACAAGTGTCTATTGTTGCCAAGAATTCTTTTGAAGAAACCAAGTCCATGTCAACTAAGGAGTATATGATTCCAGCAGTTCAAAGGGGAAAAAACAATTGGATGCTATAATGGTGACAACTTTTTAATGATCTTTGATATCCTTACATGACATTCATCTGAGCCTCTATTCTAACAATATTGCACCAACCACACTATGTTACAGTGCACTATCATTTTAAAACTAATAAACCATTTTCATGGCCTCGGAGTGCATGCCTTATTATTTAATATTGGGCTGCTTTGCGTGTGTGTGTTCAATTGTTTTCTTTGCTTTTAAATACTTCCTCTGTACCTTTTTATTTTCATTATTTCTTTTTTTTTGTCAGTTCCAACAGTATCTCCTCTTTCCTTTTCAAATATTCCGTTGTTGATATTATTTTCTCTCTTCTAATCTAATTTCAACGACAATATCCACTTCATTAAAAATGACGCAATATCAAATGGGGAGTTCAGTAAAGGGGTGAAGGGATATGTCTCTGTTCCTGGAAAGGGATGAGGTACGTCGTACATGATGTATTGCCGAAAAGATTGGGAAGGAGTTGTATACTTTTAAATTTATTACATGCTTTTCATATTTGGGTTCAGATATTATATCGCAGCATTAGTGTCGCACAAAACCCTAGCCTCTGATGTTATGATTTTTGAAGTGTGACAAAATTGTTTTACTTTAATGTCGTAATATTTTGCAGATGCTATTTGGTGATTTTATTCTTTAAATTTTAATTCAGGTGTTCTACCACGGTGGAATCTTTTCCATCACAGCCAGAATACTCCGCAGGTCATGCACAACTTCCAGAATTACAGCACATGCGGGTTTCAATTGGAGCTCCACTAAGAAGGCCACCAAATCACCAAATGGGTGATGACATGTTACGGCCAATGTTCCCTCCTATAAATTCTGCCCGCATTGATCTGAAATCAATGCAAAGTGCTGCTTCACCTAGTGAGGGAAATCTTTTGCACCCCGATGGGTTAGATCTTGTCATTTTTTGCAGAACAGATTTTGGTACTGTCTCAAAAGTGGTTGACATAAGAACCCGCCGAGTGAGACTGATTGGCCTAGAGGTATTGTTTCAAAATATCTTTTATTCTCCCTCCGTACCATAAACAAGTCCACTTTCAAGAACTTCATGTCCAAAAAAAGCTAGGGTTAGAAGGAAACCTTAGTATTCTTGTTAAATTCCTTTAAGGTCATCATTTATACTCCCTCCGTCCCAGAGTATTTGTCCACTTTCATTTTTACACACCATCCAATACACTTCTTTAATCCATTTTATCTTGTAATTTGTATATTAAAAAATTATAGAAATTATATATTAGTAATCTATATGTTAAGACAAATCAAAAAAGATCACACATGACTATATTTAGACTTACACATTAAGAGAATTTGATGAGTCAAAGTGCTTAGATGAACAGTTCCAAAAGTCAAAAGTGGACGAATATAGCGGGACGGAGGTAGTAAGTTCTAGGGGTATAAGTGACCATTTATTAAGGGTCCGTTTGGTACATGGAATTAGAATTGAATTGAGAGTTGAAATTCTATGGAATTGATTTGAAAAGAATTGAGTTCTCCAATTCCAATTCATTTTTGGCACTACCAATTCCAAATCCACATATTTTTTGTGTTACCAAACAGCAGGATTAGAATTATTGTCCCCAATTCCAATTCCATAATTTGAATTCCGTGTACCAAACAGAGCCTAATTGTAAAAGTTTGTTCCTTGCGAATCAAGTTGATGTATGTAACTAGAAATTGTGCATTGTGTAGGGCGCTGGTAAAACTTCTCTTCTAAGGGCAATTTTGAATCAAGGAAGAGGTATGCCTAGTGGTTGTGCTGAGAATCTGCATATGGATGCTGATGTTCAAGAAGGCCTTATTGGTGGCTTGTGCTACTCAGATTCATCTGGAGTTAATTTGCAGGTTGTTTATTTCATTGACCTTCCACTTTTAGTCACTTCTTACAGCAACTTTCATTTTGGAAAGGTTTTTTCTTACCTTGCCTTCGATATAGTGTCCTTTGCTCAATTGTGGTTAGTATCCCAAATTGGTTGCATACTGGGTTTGAGTGCATCATACCATGTTAAATTGCGCTCAACTTACTCAAAATATTTGTCAAGATGTATTATACCTTAATTTATTTCAATTTTCCCCCCTAAGAGAACATGGTATCAAAGCATGGTGGTGGTTTGTGGGGAAGCCTGTTTGGAGGTAGCTTTCGGCCCATTTGTAAGTCATGTACAAAGTTTGAGGTTTGAGGTTTGAGTCAAGGCTAGGGTAAACATCATTACATCACCACTTGGAAATTATTTGGAGTAAGCTAAGACTAAATTTTTAAAGTTGCTTTAAATACAACAATCCCACAAAAGTAGGGACTGGGGGGTGTGTGTACGTAGACCTTATCTTTACTTGAAAGTAGGGAGACAGTTTCCAAAGACCCCCGGCTCAAACACCAGAGGTAATCACGTACGCAGCTTGACCCCTATATTTAAAACATTGTACGGCTGTTTCCAGATGACCCAAGATGAGCATCGATAGTTGAATTGACTGACTGCTACTTCACTATTAAAAGAAGCACATACAGTTCAAAGTACCATTTTGCTTTATTACTTCATACCCCAAAGCCAAAAAAGAGTGAATCTTTGGCTCTATGTGAGATGATGGAAAAAAAGAGTGAATCTTTGGCTCCATCATACCCCAAAATTGCTTTAAATGAATTTGCAAATTCCACGCAGATTACTTTTTTATCCTACCTATGTTAGTGAAGTATATGAAACAGCTCAAGTCTTTAGGATTCTGTTTGCAGAATTTGAAAATGGAGGCATCTTGTTTCAGGGACGAACTGTGGAAAGGTATTCGTGATCTTGGTAAGAAGACAGATTTAATCGTTCTTGTGCATAACTTGTCTCACCGGATACCTAGATACAGTGAACCCACTTCATCCTTCCAGCCCAAACCGGCTCTTTCCCTTCTCTTGGAGGAGGCTAAATCTCTTGGAATCCCTTGGGTGCTTGCCATTACAAACAAGTTTTCTGTGAGCGCACATCAACAAAAGGCAGCAATTGATTCTGTTCTTCATGCATATCAAGCATTTCCGAGCACAACTGAAGTAATCAATTCATGCCCGTATGTAATGCCCACTGCATCGGGCGATCCCATTGAAACCATGAGTCCTCATAAGCTGATATTTGCACCGCTTAGATTTGTTACAAGACCTTTTCAGAAGAAAGCTTCTGTTTTCCCAGTAGAGGGTGTATCTAATCTTTGTTGCATCGTGCATCGTGTGCTTCGAAGCTATGAGGAAGCAGCTTTTCAGGTACTTCTGTTGATTCTTTCTTTCTCATTCTCTACTAACCAATGTAATTTCCGCTCTGTTTTTTTAAGAGCCCCTCTTTGTCAAGCTCCTTTTGAAAAATGCCAGCTCAGACTACATCAATCTCTATTTTTCAGTTTTTAAAAAATGTTCAGTATATCTGTTTTTAGAGAGCCGGAATGACATAAACTGAAATGAAGAGTTTTGGTAATTCCCAAAGCTCCTAATAGTCCTGGATGATTTAAATAAAGTTGGTGTGGGCAAGGCTCAGCGAGCCATTTTGTTTTCAAGGATGAACACGCATTTTATTAGGGTTCGTAAAAGATTATACTTACAGGGGCGATAAACATATTCAAAACCTGGTTTCCTATTTTGCCTAGTCGCGTGTAGATTTGTAATTTTCAAAAATGTTTGGTGGGCATCATGGTCTACACCAAGATGTACACCAAACTTCATTTCTGCATTTCATAGACTTGTCTGTCTAGTGCAAAGATAAACCTTGATGTCCTCCACGAAGCAATCACTCGTCCTTTGCACACATGGTTTCCTCAAGTGTCAAGCTAGGATCACACCAAATGTTTCAAAGACATATAAAGATAGTCATTCTTTGAAAACACTTGGTGTCGAACTCTTGGTGTCAAAGCCGGTAGGTTTGTAGCAGTTTTGTTTCCTTAAACATTTGGAATTCATGTGCATTTCTTTTTTTTTTTCATCCGCGTGAAGGAGCTGGCCAAAGACAGACTTTTCATGGAATTGGTGAGGGAGCATGCAGTCGCTGCCGATGCAACCCGAGAGGCGACGGCAAAGGAAAATGCCATTTCCGCAGCAGCAGTGGGAGCTTCCCTCGGAGCTGGCATCGGCATTGTGTTTGCTGTAGTCATGGGTGCTGCTTCTGCTTGGAGAAAACCTTGAAAAGCTTTGGCTAAAATCCACCATTGGTCCTTCAACTTTAGCAGTTGTGCACGATTGGTCCTTCAAGTTTCAAAAGTCCATAAATAGTCCTTCAACTTTATGAGTTCTGCACCATTGATTCTTCAAGTTTTAAAAGTTCATAAGTAGTCCTTCAGGTACACGTCAACCCTCCATATGAAGTCCTTTTGACAATAAATATTAAAAGTTAAACAAAATACTAGTTTCATATAATACGAGTAAATTCTACTAGGTACGACTACTCCATATTATATGGAGCTAGTATTTCATTTAGCTTTTAACATTTACTGTCAAAAGGACCTCAGCTGGAGGGCTGGAGGGCTGACGTGTACTTGAATGACTATTTATGCACTTTTAAAACTTGAAAGACCAATCGTGCATTATTCATAAAGTTGAAGGACTATTTACGGAGTTTTAAAACTTGAAAGACCAATCGTGCACAATTGATAAAGTTAAAGGACCAATGGTGGAGTTTAGCCAAAAGCTTTTAGTCCCCACCCCTCCCCCACCACCTGTTTTGGTAGATGGAATGACTAGTTCTTTTTTTCCCCACTTGAAATAACTGAAATGTGAATATGTGTACAATATAGTTCGATTTTGTTAGGCAAGAGGAAGGATATAAACTATTTTTTCATTATTTCATTTTAGTCGTTGATTCAAGTGTCCCTTGACAGAAATGTGTGGTTGAGATCTGTTTTTTTTTTCTTTCATTTTTTGTGTTTTTCTAAGTATCAAATAGAAGTACATGAATGAAATACAATCACTATGTTTGGTAAGGAATTCGGGGGAAAAAATGATTTTTTCTCTTTTTTTTAATCAAAATGGGATGTATTTTGTTTTCTCTCCTCTTAATACATTAGTCTTTTCATTTTTTTCTTTTTCACTCTAAACAAACAAGATTTTTTTTTTCTATGTTGACTTTTTTTCTTTTTTCTTTTTCAAATTCTTTGTACGTGTATGTAATTTGGAAGACTGTAAATAGCACAATTGGTTTATCGAGACGTACGCGCAATGCAATCGTGTAAAAATCTCAAATTTTTGGAGGGCATTGACATAAATTTTCCTAGAATAATTTGTAAAATCTCAATTTTTTTTGAGAGTATTGACATAAATTTCACTTTTTTTTATGACAAGAGATTCACTTTTTACCACAGAAGTGCAAAAACAGACTGGAAAAAAGGGGGGAAAAGAAAAAAACAGCCCAAAATTATGTGGAACAACAAGCAGTGTATATGTTCTTACTGTGACTACTACCACCACTCGTCCCCCCATTGGAGAGGGCGATGCCGGCGAGGCTAACCCGGTGGTCGGCGGAGGCGAGTTGGGGTTTGTAGTAGGAATGGGAGGAGACGTCAATGAGGTTCCGGCGGGCGTTGTTGTAAATCTCCCTGGCGGCAATGTCGAAGGCGGCGGTGACGTTGGTGGAGTCCAAGGCGGAGGTCTCAATGAAGAAGAGGCCAAGTTCTTCTGCAAGGGACTTGCCCTCTTCCATGCTCACCTCTCTCATCTCCCCCAAATCGCACTTGTTCCCTACCAGAATCTTCACTGTTGTTGTGTTATCACAATGGTCTGCATGCATTATTATTTTCTATCAATCTCATCATATTAGACAGAAAAATAATAATAATCCCTGTTAGTTTTATCTCAAATTTTGTACCGCAATTTACACAAACGCAGACAATCATTATCTGTGCACATACCGAAAGTGATTCTGTGCGTCTCTGACACAATAATGTGCAAGTTGGGGTACAAATAGTTGCAAGTTTGAAAAAAAGTTTTACTCTAAAGTTAGGTGAGAGTGTTTGAATGCGTAACTGACAACAAATTAAAGCTCTGATACCTAGTCAAAAAAACTTAAAATTGTAGTCGTAAGATCGGAAAATGTTTTATGGTGTAACATTCTTGACCGTTAAGGCAACAAGGCGCGGATACCTCAACAAAAAAACACTCATACTTGTAGAGTTGTAGAGTAGGAAAATGTTTTAAAGTGTAACAATTGATGTTATAAGGTATTACAGTATTTATTTGTTCATAAGATAATTTCACATGAATGATCAAGTATCTCAAGTGTGTTTTTTTGCAACTTTTTGTATAGAGTGACCACCTTCATGACTATGGGAGTTTGGGTGTGAAGGTTATAAAATCAAGATTCCATAAATTAAGCTCCTATTTCCCTTTATATTTCAATCACATAAATAAGTCTTTATTTCACACTGTTTTTTATCACTTATTATTTTATAAAAAATGTAATAAATTTTTAAATTTAATTTTTATTTTCATTTTTGTACCAATTTTTAAATAAAATGATTTCAAAAAAGAGAGAAATTTGGTTTGAAATTCCCAACTTATAATCCAAATTAGGAGGGAGAGAATGTATAACAACAATGTTTAATTTTAATATTTTTAAAATTAATCTGTATCATTAAAAAAGTATCCAATATTTTATCTTAAATTAAAGACCTGTTCCAATGTTTAAAAAAAAGACCATGTTCCAAGGCCAAAATGTTCATTTTATTTTCCTCATTAAATATCTTCACCCAACTTTTATCTAAAGGTAATTTCGGAAGTCAAATAGCAAAAAAAAAAAAAAAAAAAACTTGAGTGAGCCACTAAACATCACTTTTTTATGGAATTCAAACTCTCTTTACAGTAATTAAAGGCGAAAAAAGAGAAAGAAATTACGACTTACTGTTGAGTTCTTGAATCCAGCTTCTGGCGCTCTCGAAAGTGGGCCCCCGAGTGACGTCATACACAATGAGAGCTCCGGCGGCCCCTCTATAGTACGCGGAGGTGACGGACCGGAACCGCTCCTGGCCGGCGGTGTCCCACAGCTGGACCTTCACCGCCTTGCCGCCGTCCACCTCCACCGTCTGCGTCTGGAACTCCACCCCGATGGTGGCCTTCGAGTTCGCGTCGAACTCGTCTCTGGCGAACCGCAACAGCAGATTCGACTTCCCGACGGCGGAATCTCCGATCACCACCACCTTGAATAAATACTCTTCTCCTTCGCCTTCTTCTCCCATTTCTATTTATAATTCCCTGCCAGAAAAATTGTTCTTTTAAATTATGTTTTTCTGTTTGGGAATGGAGAAGAGATTGGAAGGGGGGCTTTAAGGGTGTTTACGGAGGAGACAAGTCAGAGTGCGGAGATGCGTGATTGTCGCATTGATGTAAGGCCCACTTATTATTAGGGAGCATCTTTATTTGAGATCTAACAGGCCCATTTCCTATATTTTTCTCTATTTGGGTCCATTTGGGCTGATCCATGGCCTTGTAGCTTTTGTGATTATACATAGTAATGGTCACAAAATAATTTTATTCTTTTTTGTACCAATGGACGCTCCAAGGCCCAAAATTAGCCTCCGGAAGGAGAAAGAGTCTGGGGCCTGCTGCTATGGACGCCAGCGCAATAGAAGCGGTAATCCATATATAAGCTTTTGAATTGAATTAAATAATCGATTGAACGCAATCTTTTAATGTGATTCAGCTCAAATGTCTTTTGACCCAATTCAATGATCTTTTTCTCATCTTAAATTTTATCATACCCCGTGTAATTTGAAATATATATTGAAATATATAATTTATATTTTTTATTTTTAAACCAAATTTTAAATAAAATTATTTTAAAAGAGTAGGAAAGCCTTTTTAGTCTTATGGAGTACGGAGTATTTGACTAGGGAAAGTACGAAACCACTACTGGTGTAAAAGATTAAAAAAGGAAAAAATTGAATCATTTTAATTTAAGAAAATGATTAAAGTGACGATTGTTCCACCAAAGAGTCCAATACTGAGAATTGATTCCGTAAAACGGAAGAAAATTTAAATTTACAGCTCATATTTATTACCTTTGGCGAATGATACATTGAAAAAATCTTGTGCAAATTTATGATCTAAACTTAATTAAATTGGAATTATTGTCCTTCAAAAAAAAATTGGAATTATTGTATTGTTGAGTCTTGCGTTGAACTAATATATATTTATATTGAAGATAGTTAGATAGTAAAAAATGAAACCAGTATACTCGTAAAAAATAATTTACTGTTACATAATTTTTTTCTTCTTTATTTTTTCACGGTTTCTAATGCACCGCTTTGGTTAGTAATACCACTTGTTAAATACATCAGATATTTTAAAGCATTATTTCAAAATGAATTAATTGATATCAAATCTATATCATAAGTAAATATTTTTTTTACATATTCTATAGTCAAAGTAGAGAAGTAAATGAAAATAGAGAAGTAAATATTCCCTCGTATATAACCAACCTTTTCATTTATTATTTACAATGTAAAACTATTTTTTTTTATCTTTTTTTTTATTTTCATTATTTATTTGATAAAATAAAATGTCATTTAATATTTATCTCATAGACTTTTTGAAGTAAGTTTCAACTATTAAATTTTATTAATAATTTCAACTCATATTTATATAAATTTAGTTGAAAATAATTTCATCAAATATCCTAATCTAAAATAGGAAATTTTCCTACTCTTTACATTCTAAAATCATTTGCATTTTTACTATTTGAATCTCCTGGTAACCTTTGTTTACTCGTGTATTTTCATTGATCATTTGATAAAATAAAATATTTTTCTTGTGTCTTATTTTATAGAATTTTTTATATATATTTTAAATATGTTATTTGTACTTTTTATTTTAGAACCAATTTATAGATAAAATTACTTTAAAAAAATACTCATATGAGATTTTAGATGTTGTTCAAACAATTAAATGAACTTGTGACATAGAATATTATCTCTTCGGATCATGCTATATTATTACTAGTCTTTTGACGAGACGTAGGGGTTGGCATTTTTATTCAAGTGGTGGAGTGTTGTTTGGTACAGGGGATCCGCACCCACAATAAATACCCACAAATAACTACGTAATTAAATCCCCNCCCAAAAGTTAGCGTTTCCCCTTGCTGAAAACCCTTTCCTCCCTTTGTCAATTTCCCCATTTTTTTTAAAAAAAAAATTCATTTTCGATAATAATAATAAATTAAGAAGACAGAGGATGACAGGGGAAGGAAGCGTCAGCCTGGAGCTTCTCAAGAAAAAGATGGACGATTTTGCCAAGGAGAGAGGCTGGGAGAAGTTCCACAGTCCCAGAAACCTTCTTCTTGCTATGGTATATTTTTTCTATTTTTTCGATTTTGCTTTTATTAGTTTTTTCTTTCATGATTCAGAACAATTACATGGACTTGTTGTCTCTGATCCGTTCTTCTTCTTCTTCAGAAAAAAGATTTCTTGAAAAAGTTTAAATTTTTCCCCCCAAATCATAAATCTTTTGCCTGTTTTGGTTTCCAGGTTACAAATATAAATACACCCTTCACTCCAAATCGTTGCTTTGATTCTGATTAAAACATTTTTTTTTTATAATTTTGTTTGTAGAACCTGCGAATATATTAATTCTGATTCTTTATTGGAAGAAGAGAATATTTTATTTGAGGATGCAAATTAGTTATGATTTCAACTTGTATTAATTTACATAGGATTATTTTTTTCAGTATGCCAAGTTTACACACTCTCTTCATATCTTACTATCAATTGGATTGTTGTTGTCCTTGTTGTGCCAAGTTCAATTCTTTTACTTAGGGTTCATTTGGAAAGAGCCTCAACACTAAATTTGAAAATGCTATCTAACGGGAGCGTTTGTTTCAGCGCTCTCAAAATCAATTTACACAATCGAAACTCTATCCAAAATGCAAATTGAAAATGTTATTCCCAAACAATGTCTTCTACCGCGAATACAAAATAAGGAAGACCCGTTTTTCGGGACGGATTTTGAACGGGCGGTCAATAACGAATGACCATGAATGGTGTGACAGGTGGGAGAAGTGGGAGAGCTATCAGAGATATTCCAATGGAAGGGGGAGGTGGGGAAGGGGTTGCCAGGTTGGGAAGAAGAAGAAAGGGTACACTTGGGAGAGGAGCTCTCAGATGTGTTGCTATACTTGGTCAGGCTCTCTGATATGTGTGGCATTGATCTTGGCAAAGCTGCACTCAGAAAGATTGAGCTCAATGCCCTGAAATACCCTGCCAAAGGGAACCAAAACAGTAGTCCTTGCCTTGAAAATGATGCTCCCACCAAAGAAAATGGGGTGGTCAATGATTAGAGAGTAATTTGGTTGGCACCAAATTGTTGTCAATTAATCATCTTCATTGGTTTATGATTAAAATAATGAAAGTGAAATAATTATGCACTTTTGGCTCCATGATGTTAATGTAGTCCCAATTTGTCAAAAAAGCCCATTTGTTTACTACTTTTATTCAGATTATTACTTTTGAGGTGATGAGAATTTAAATAAGTATTGGCATGATGCATGTCAATATAATCTATTTCCTTTTTTCTTTAAAGCCCTGTTATTTTGGGTTATAATTTCAGAGTTTTATTTAGAAGAAATAGGATCGAGTTGAATAAAAAAATGTTAGAAAATTCTAATTTTGGATAAAAAAGAATTAATTCTTGTTGTTTTTGAGGTTATATGTTACTCCCTCCGTCCCATTTTAAATTGTCTGTTTTGACTTTTGGGCATATTTAAGGAAAAGAAAAAATAGAGTTGATTTTTCAAAATTGTCAGTACTTTTTTAGGAAGGATAACGATGATTGAGAAGATAAGGTGGAGAAGAATGACTTATTTTAGAAGTAGTTTAGTTATTTTACTCTTAAAAGTTTACGAAAACAACTAACAGACAACTTATTTTGGGACGGAGAAAAAGGGCAAACCGACAATTTAAAATGAGACGGAGGTAGTATAAATTTGGATATATAATGGTATTATATATTAATCATGTATAAATAGTTTTTTTAAATCATTGGAAAAATTAGACTGAGTCAAAAGAAATTCGAAGAAACTAGAAAAAAGTTGAAAGTTAATTTTTCTAACTCGAAAGAGCAGGGCCTTAGAGCGACTATTAATTTGTAAGATTTTTTTAGTAGACTAACACATAAAGAAACGAAGATATTCCACATTTGCATTGAATTTTTTTTTTAATAATTAAAAAAGTTATAATAGTCGATAACAAATTAATAAAATGAGTAATGATTTACTCCATATGGTCCAAATTCAACTTCCACATTTTATTTTTTTGAAAATAAAAAAAACAGTTTTTAAAAAGAAAAAATTGTGTTTAATATTTGATACTCCATACGTTTCTATTTTGATTACAATTTTTATTTCTCTATTCGATAAGTTTTGTTTATTTGAGTGTTTTCGTTGATTATTAGATAAAATAAAATATTTTTGTTACTTCTTGTTTTGTAAAACTTTTGACGTAGTTTTTAATATGTAATTTTTATTTTATATCGATATACTAATTTGTAAATAAAATACTTTTAAAAGATATGAAATTTTGTCTCGTAAATCTTAATTTGAAATCAAATTTGGGACGAAGGAGCATATTCTCTTCGTCTCCAAATCAACTTTATATATATAAAAAAACTTTATATTTTTATTTTATCAATTTATTTTACTTCTTTCATTTCTTTATGTGCTTGCGAACGTCCACTCACGGACTTGGGCCCAACTGCAATATCCATTACCTATCCTGCTTTGTACGGCCCATCGATTCAACCTGACCCAAACTCAATCTGTATTGGGTTGGATTGGGTCCGTGATCTCAATCACGCATAAGGCCAGGCCTGATGAAGGTCGGGGCGGGTGACGGCTTGTGCCTCCGAAGTTTAAGTGGTCTCAAATATTTTAGGCATAGTATTATGAGTAGCCTAAAAATAAGTTTTTAAGCGAAAAAAAATATTTTTTACACATAGCTCTTCATATTTGAAAAATATAAAACTTTTGTACAAATTATTACTAATACTATATTCACACATTTAAATGACATGTTACCGATAGAATCCTCAACTCTATCACTTAAGATAGTTTAATCTTTTTCATTTATATTTATTCTTCATATAAAAATATTTAATGTTATATAAATATTATATTTCAATTTGTAATAAAAAGTTTATTCAACAGTAACTTTTAGTTGGTAAATCTTGGAAAGACCTATTTTTTCTTCGTCCCCAGCCTAAGAAATCTTAGGAGCAGCCAGGCCGTACGATGTAGTGTTCAGCATCTCCGAAGGCCCTCAGACCCGGTCGGACGGTCACTGAGAAGAGATAATTATATCTTATATTTGCTTTTTCAGTAGTCGCAGGATTGCGAAGATTTTTGTTTGTTTCTACGTTTTCATTGGTTATTTGATAAAATAAAATATTTTTGACATCTCTTATTTTGAAAAACTTTTTATGTAATTTTTGATATGTAAATTTATTTTTTTATTTCTATACTAATATTTAAATTAAATAAATTGAAAAAATTTAATATTTTACTTCGATAATAGAAATGTGAGATATATTTAGAGACGAAGAGAGTAAACAAACTCAATTTGAAATGAAGAACAGTAATCAAGAGAGATAAGCAGAGCCTTTAAATTTGAAGGCAACCTTTTCACAAGTCCCAAACCCAAACCATCATGACCGTGGCGGTAAAAAGATCACTCCGTAAAAAGTACAATTATGCAGTGCAGAAAAATCTTGCTTCTTGGGAGTCTTGGGATGAGGGGAGGGATAAACAGAGAGTTAGGTCTCGATTAATAACAGAGAGTTGGGTCAGTGTTTTTGAAAAAAAAGAATTACATAAAACAGCATATGGTAACTTTTTTAAAATTAAATTATACTCCCTCCGTCCCGGAGTATTCGTCCAGTTTTGACTTTTGGAACTATTCATCTAAGCACTTTGATTCATCAAATTCTTTCAATGTGTAAGCCTAAATATAGTCATGTGTGATCTTGTTTGATTTGAATTAACATATAGATTATTAATATATAATTTCTATAATTTTTTAACATACAAATTACAAGATAAAATGAATTAAAAAAGTGTATTGGATGGTGTGTAAAAATGAAACTGGACAAATACTCTGGGACGGAGGTAGTATTATTATGATTTTATCTAAAATAATACTCGTACACTACTCCTTCAATTCTTAAAAAAAATGCCTCTTTTAATGTTTAAAACACCATGAATTAAAAAATGATTTTATTTATATGTTAATAGAGAATTAAAAAATAAAAATTATATTTAAAAGAATACATAAAAAATTCTACAAAATAAAATATAATAAAAATATTTTATTTTATCAAAAACAAATAAAAACATGCAAACAAATTAAAATCAATATAAGGCCATAAAAATAGAGATTTACTCCCACTGTTCCTATTTTAATTATAATTTACTTTTTTTACCTCTCTATAACTTTTATTTATTTTTGATTGGTTATTAAATAAAATAAAATATTTTTCCCACCAATTATTTTGTAAAATTTTAAATATAATTTTTTAATATGTACGGAGTAATTTTTATTTTCATATATCAATTTATAAATAAAATAATTTTAAAATCATAATTTTCATTTTGTAATCAAACTATAGACACATGGAGAATCATTTTGAGACCATTTTGAGATTTGAGTAAAAAAATACAGTAACGTTTTCAAACAAGAATTAGGGTGTGTTTGGGAAATGGGAATAGAGTTAGCGTTAGAATTTTAGATAAAATTTTAATGGTATACATTATTTTGAAAGCGTTAACGGTAAACGTTGCATGTAGATAACATTTTCAAAATGCTAACGCTAATCGCAAACCAAATAGGCCCTTATTAATGAATGCCAAAGAGTATGAAAATGTCCATTAAAGCAAAGCATTCAAATCTCACACTGCCCAAACAGGGTTTCCATATACATCCCCATCAGGAGAAAGATAACACAAATTAATTACTTTCCTCCTCGACGAAAGAAACGTATCATAGAGAGAGATCTCAAACGCTTTACGAGGAACCAGCAAATTTACTTTCAGCGGCGTGAAAGTGGGCACTCAAGTGGTCGCACCCGCACAGTGAATACTACATTAATACTCTCTCGCCACCATAGATCTTACCAGTTACTTTTCATGTAATTTATTACTATAAGAATTTTATTTTAAAATTTTACTTCTATAATCAATTAAATTAAAATGAAAATAAAGTCAGTCAAACCTCGTAACTCGAAATAGGAAAATCTTAGATTAAACATAAAACGAAAAAATAAATAATGCCACAAATTCAAAAGCTAGAATTGCGATTATGAGCGATGAATCACCGAGGACTCAAATGTTACTAGTCAAAATTACCAAAAGCAAACAGTACTGACAGATTCATATTCAAGTCTGATAACAGAGACAACTACTCCTCCGTAATAAGAACTAACCACTATTGGGTTATACGGTGTGCCGAAGTACACACTACTACCATGGGCCGGATAGGAAATTCATTAAAAAAAAAGCAGAGAAACGAGACAGTTCAGTTCCGAGACCTTTCAAGCCTCCACCGCCTGCTCAGTCTTCTTCGCCGGCGAGCAGATGAACCAGAAGTTCCCATATGGATCCTTCACCTTGCCAACGCGACCACCACAGCAAGCGGCTTCACCCTCAGAGATTTCACCTTCAGCAACCGCGCCGGCAGCAACAGCATTGGCAATAGCTTTATCAACGTCCTCAGTCTCCAGGGAGAAAACTCCGACGGCCTTTTCACTGAGAAAAAAGCACAAACCATGTTTCGGTCACTTCATGGAGATTGCAGTTTTATATAACGAAGAACAGCACAGATATCATGACATGTATGAAGAACAGAGCAAAAAAACAGATCCAAAACGCATCTCACGTTTCACTCACAAGGCCTTCAGGGATATTGTGTGCACAGAGATGCTATTACCCAAAATAAGTGCTTAAAACAGATATTCAAGTACACATAAACTGGATTTGGAATCAATCTGGTGAAGTATTCAGATGAAACAACGAAAAATCAGGTTAAAATGTGTAAGGTGAATAATAAACAGCGTGCGTGACGACAGATTATTGAAATAATTTATCAAATACCAGTGAATCGACTTTTAAACACTCAGATCTATAAATTTCAGAAGAAATATGAGAGAATAAACGCAAAATTTCTCAAAAATAACACGAAATTTTAAAACTCACGGAGCAGAAGAGTCCTCAGTAAGGTCAGACACAAGGAACACAGAGGAACCGAGCTTAAGCTCGGCAAAGAGAACGAGAGGAGCTTCCTGATCAGCCTTCCTCTTCGTGTTCATGACACGGCTGACCTCCTCGGCACCAAACGCGGCCTTGTAGAACTGAACGGCGTCGTTTGCCTTGGCACCTTCCACAAAGAGCTGTGGTTTGAGAGCGGAGAACGTCACAGCCTTCGCAGCTCCGTTCTCAGCACCGCCGTTCTGAGCTTCGTTCGCCATTTCTCTCTCACAAGCTGCCGAAAAAACGAAAACAGAGAAAGGAAACGGAGAAGAAAGTTTGGAAATGGCAGAAAATGGCTTGAGAAAGGGATAAAGGCACGACGAAATGGGGTAACAAACGGGGGTACTTATAGGAAGAGACGGAGCGAACCGTTTGAGCTATTCGGGGATAAAGTGGGGATTTGCGGATATGTTTATCCACGAAATCGCCCTCGTTTTCGGTACTTATTTGCAACATTGCCACTCGGGTAGGGCTTTTTAGGGGTACTGTGGGTATTTCACCGCCGGTTTCAATAAATCGTTCGCGTCCTCTTTTTGTCTTTTCACAAACCTACTCTAAGGAGAGGGAGACACGTGTCGTTAATGCTACTCATACGTGACGGGATAGAATCGGCGTGAGCGGAAATTTTGTTGGGAAATGTAAGGGCACCTTCACCGGCTTAAGCATTTATTGGAATGACGAACGTGTCCTCATTGTCCAATTTTTTTAGTGGATTGACAAAGATGTGATCGTGTTTATTATGGGCTTGAGAGGCCCAAATGATTTGCAGGCTTGGGCCATGTAAAAAATAAAAATATCTTTTGTAGGAGGATTAGAAAAGTACCAAATTTTCAAGGTCATTTCTTGCCCAAATGTATCACCAAGACACCAACACTAGAGTTTTGTTTAGTTAGAGGGAGGAAGTGATAAAGGAAGGGAAAAATAGGAAATAAAATTATTTTTAATTTTCATAGGTATGTTTTACATTAACAGATTAGTGAGAAATATATATAATACAAAAGATTGTTTGACAAATCACAGATATATTTGGTTGCCCTAGCCTCAATAATAAATGAATAACTACAATGAGTTGCCATACATATATTTGGGGAACCAGAAAAAGCTTAAAGAATTGGAAATAAATGTGAAAAATAAGGAGTTGTAATAAACTGAAATGAGTTGGAAATGACGGGAAGAAACTTGGAAAAACTAAGGGTCCGTTTGGTATACGGAATTGACGGAATTGGAATTGAATTGGAATTGAGATTCCATGGGATTCAATTCCATAGAATTGAATTCTGTCAATTTCAATTCATTTTTTACACTATCAATTCCAAATCCACATAATTTTTGTGCTACCAAACACCAGAATTGGAATTGAAGTTCTCAATTCCAATTCCATAGTTTGAATTCCATGTACCAAACGGGGCCTAAAGATAATTTAAAAAATTGAAAAAAATTAGAAGTTAAGGATTTATGCCGAAAAAACATGCTCTTAACAACTATTCTTTTAAAATGCAAAGGCTCCTAATCCATTATTATAAATACCCAAACCAATACATTATTTTAAATCAATCAAGCCTATCTAAAATCTCTTCACTCTTTTTGTTTAGTGGTCAAATTATTTTTTCTTTTTGATAGCAAAGGAATAAAATCATTAAATCAAAAGCAATAGAGTTTACAAGAGACTCAGGTGAATGATATATCATTACACGGGATCAGACTTAGAATCAGTTTTCCTAATCATAAGGTGGTCAACATGGTTCACAAGTCTCTTGACAAAATTAAAGCTCAGACTACAAGAAAATGACCCAATCAACAACTCAAAGCCCAACTAGAAAACAAGTCCAAGGTCGTACCAAATGACAGCACTCTCCCCACTCCTATTGGCCCATGCATTCGGCCACACATATCGGCCCCTGCACTCGACTGCACCTATTGACTTAGTTATCGTCCTCAGCCCTCGGCAAAACAATCGCCAGTCTAGTGACTTCAGCAATCGGGGCTCTCTACTTAATGTCCAATCCATTGGGCCAACATAGGCAAACATACCCCTACATAATGTATATGTATAGTGCACGTACCAGTATAATACAAGCAAGTCTATAGACAGTATATCTCCAGTACTTTCATACTAAGCCCCCGAGCCACTGTTAAAACAACTATATGAAAATTATGTAAAAAATTATGTAAGTTATACAACTAGTGTATAAATATTCTTGGAACTAGGGTACAAATTATGTAGCAACTAGTGTACAAATTATGTAGCAATAATGCAAATGAATATTATCATTCCATCGCATTAGCTTGTTCTTAGGTCTTCTTTGTCTAGTTTACTCTAGAGTCTAGACTCTAGTTTCTAACAACCTATCAATCGCATTTCGATAAGTTTTGTTTATTTGTATATTTTTACTGGTCATTTTATAAAATTAATTTGTTTATCACATCTTATTTCATAAAAATTCTAATATAATTTTGAAATATTTAATTTGTACTTTCCATTCTTAGATTCTCTTTGTCCAGATTTAATCTTCTAATTAGATTTTTCTTGGTCAAAGTTTTTAAAATTTTAATTTCAATCTACGAAAAAATATATTGCATTTCAATATAAATTAATATCAATAATTTTATCTTGAAATATAACTTAAAAATGTTAAATTTTTTATGAAATATATCCATATTTAAATATCAATATTAATGATTAGAGGAGTAGGACGGAGGGTGTGGAGCTCAAACGAAACTAAAAGCGATCTATATGTGACCGTTAACAAACACTGTAGAAAGTTATTAGTGGCCCCTGCCTTTTCGCAACTTCCATTCCATCAAAGTGAACGTTGATCATTGATGATGATGATAGATGATCGAGTTTAATTAACCAAAGAAGGAATTTCTTTAGATTTGCGTTTTAAAAAACTGAATCCCCATTTATATCGGGTTTAAACTTTAAAGCAGAGAGGGGCAAAGCGGTCCCACTCCACAGCAACATCTTTCACGCGGCCAGCTCTTCTCCGTCCCCAGTGTGTGTGTGTACGCCAGTCACCCTCGCCTGTTTCCGGCCAGAGAAGAGAGGGTTAGCGAAACCTAACCGGTTCATTCTCAGTTCGTTATCCGCCATTAAAATCGAGATTGGATCGAGAGAGAGAGAGAGAGGCGGAAATGGCAGGCTATGTGGGAGTGCTGGTGTCGGATCCATGGCTGCAGAACCAGTTCACGCAAGTGGAGCTTCGGAGTTTGAAATCCAGTGTAAGTTCTTCTTAATCTATGACGATTTGCTTTCCGTGTTGAGTTTTGTGTCCGGATTCTGAGGATTGCGCGTGGTTCGTGCAGTTCGTCGAGATCAGGAGGGAATGCGGGAGCCTGACGGTGGCAGACTTGCCGGAAAAAATGTCGAGGCTGAGGAACGTCGGAGAGAGCCTTACTGAACAGGAAAGAGACGCGTTCATCAGAGATTCGTATCCGAACATGGAAGACGATGTTGATTTTGAACTTTTTCTTCGGGTAAGTGCACATCCATTTTCAATGCTGTTTCGTCACTTGTCTGAGCTATACACATACCCAGTATTTTACTCATTTTACTTTAGAATCCTTAGAAACTTAATTTCTTAGCTGGTTGAGAAAACTTGAACGATAAGATTCCTAAAAAAAGCTATATGGCTGGTTGAGAAAATTTGAACGATAAGATTCCTAGCTAGTCTCAATTTTCAAATTGAATTACTGTGTCAAGGGAACCCCAGTGTTGTGTGGCCTTTATTGAACAGTGAAAGGTACCAAGCGAACCAATTTGAAAGACGAGCAAAAGATTACTAGGTTCCGTTTGTTTCCTCAGAAATATAGCTGCTAAATATCATCTGGATTTTCCAATATAGGACAAAACTTATCTAAAAGCAAATATAATTATTTTCCATAATTATACATTTATACATATATTAATGGAAAATGGCTCGTTCTTTGAATATCAAGACATTTGGGTTCTTTTGAAATCCAACCCAAATGTCAAGACACCGGGTCCATTTGTGCTTTGTTTGACCCCGGATTGGTTCTTACCCCTAACCCCCAAAAATTCCCGAGCCCGCCAACCCCTACCCCCATTTGTCACCCAAATCTGGGCGGGTTAGGGGCTTGAGCGGAGGGGCATGGGCGGGCTAGGGGATGAGTAGGTAGAAACCACATTGGGGTTGAACGGAACACCATACAAATGGAGCCGCCTCTTATTAAGATCCTATGTTTCTTCTGTCAAAAGAACCCGCCTCTTATCATGCTCTATTTGTGATAGATATATTTGAAACTCCAAGCACATGCTACAGCTCGAGTGGGAAGTAATGCAAAAAACTCATCTGCATTTCTAACGTCTCCCACTTCTACTCTGCTCCACACAATTAGTGAATCTGAGAAGGCATCATATGTAGCACACATCAACAATTACCTTGCTGAAGATAAATTCTTTAAAAAGTGCCTCCCGATAGACCCTTCAACAAATGATCTTTTTGAGATTGCAAAGGATGGAGTTCTTATATGGTGATCATTAATCATAACCCTTTGTACTTCACCTTAGTGAATATTGAATTTTATCGTCCAATATAATTAGCTTCCCTATTTTTTTTCTAATGCAGCAAACTTATCAATGTGGCTGTGCCTGGGACTATTGATGAAAGGGCAATAAATATGAAGAAAACACTCAACCCCTGGGAAAGAAATGAGAATCATACACTAGGCCTCAATTCAGCTAAGGCAATTGGATGCACTTTGGTCAATATTGGAAATCAAGATTTCATTGAAGGCAGGGTATGCATATTCCATTTCTCAACTATTGTTTTTACTGTACATAAAGCAAAAATGCATGTTTGTATCTGTTGTGCTTATAAACATGCTAACGGTCCATGCTTATGTCATGACTCATAATATGATGCCATCATGGTAATCTCATGTTATAGTATATGTGTGCTATTAGTTTTGACTATTTATAATTACTTTGGTTCGTTTTCAGAGGCATCTTGTTCTAGGAGTGATATCCCAAATCATTAAGGTAATACTACTTTAATAGACACTCGTATTTGATACTTCGATTGGTTCCATTTTCCTATTTTTTTTTACTCTAGTGCAAGCATCGTTTTTCCACAACGAAATAGGCACTTCAGCACCTTACACAATACTCCGTATTAGTGTAGCTGCATCACCAGCTTCCTTTTCCCTTCATGAATATGGTTAATCAATATGGTTTTGGATGTAAGATTAATGGTTTAGAATATGGCACCGACCATAACTTTTTGACTATGCCAACACATATTTTCTTTGCTTGAGCTGGTGATGTTTCTGAAACATCCTCTCTACCCTTTTAAGGTAGGGGTAAGGTTTGTGTACACCCACCTCCCTGGACGCCACTTGTGGGATTTTATTGGGTATGTTGTTATTATATAAGCATGAAGTCCAGGGGTATGACTCTATGACATTCAAATGTTTTTAGCAACTGAGAAGTTTTTTGTTTTCTTATTTGTGAAATTGTAGATTCAACTATTGGCAGACCTCAATTTAAGGAAAACACCTCAGTTAGTGGAGCTTGTTGATGATACTAAGGTGAGAAGGCACTGATGGTTTCAGTTTAGCAAGACTTAGTGCATCAATACTCATCCATAATATGTTACTATGTTTGCCTTTGCGAATTGCAATATCAGGATATAGAAGAGCTGATGAGCCTACCCCCTGAAAAGCTCTTGCTGAGATGGATGAACTTTCAATTGAAAAAGACCAAATACAACAAAACAGTGACAAATTTCTCTATTGACATAAAGGTAGAAGGAATCAGCTGCATTCTAGTATTTCAATATGCTCTGGGTGCACTTTATTGTATTATAATTCATACCGTCTATTTTATTTTATTTTATTTCCATGAGTTGTTTTTCCCCAATTCTACAATTTGCCTAAAAGGCAAAAGGACAGAATAATTTTGGCATGGCTGTAGTAAGTTAACCAGTTTGCCTTTACACATGTACATTTCCAAGCCATCTATGTTAGTTTCATACAAAATAGCCTTTTAAGTCACTTACGTGCCCTTAAGATTTTAATGAGGAGAAACAATAACAATCGTGACAGTTTACCTTTCTGTAGGATGCAGTGGCTTATGCTCATCTCTTAAATGTTCTAGCCCCAGAGCACAAAAATCCAGCTACACTAACTGCGGAAGATGCTATGCAAAGAGCTAAGTTGGTTCTTGAACATGCAGATAGGATGGGTTGCAAAAGATACTTAACAGCAAAAGATATTGTGGAAGGTTATCCTAATCTTAACCTTGCATTTGTGGCGCATATATTCCAGCATAGGTGAGTTGATATCTATTTTTTAAAAAATTATTTAAAGGCTTAAGTTCTGTTAGGATCAGCTTTTATCCTTACATCTTGCATGTGTATTCATTTTAGTTTCACTATAGTCATACTTGCATATTAACACATATAAGCTTTAAAAACTTGTCTCATACTCTTAGGAAATTCTGTTTTTGTACCTATGTCAGTGCTTCATAGATTCCAAGATACTTCCACATGCACACAAATACAAACAAGAACCACACCTTCAAGAGATCAAACAAGGAATTCGATTTTGTGCTTCATATCTTGAAATAGATTTACTATCAACTTGTTGAAATACGGAGTACTAATTTGTTATACACAAGCACCCGAGGGTAGGAGTTTCCGAATTGTATTTAGTGAGTGACACAAAAACTTGTTAATAAACTAATGTGTTGAGCACCATCTCCAAAGGGTTGAGATTTCCATTTTGTGTTTAGCTAGTGACATGAAAACAGCTGTCCAATGGGCTTCCCTATGAATGTTTTGTAACTTTTGTTTTGAGTGGTTAGTCTTTTTTTTTTTCATATTTAAGTTCTCACCTGGCTTAAATTTGATGATGAAGACTTCATTTTAATTCTTAGGAATGGGCTTTCAACACAACCAAAGCAGATTTCTTTTCTTGAAACTAGTCCAGACGATGCTCAGATGTCCAGAGAAGAGAGAGCATTTCGTTTTTGGATTAATAGTCTTGGGAACTCTTCATACATAGATAATGTTTTTGAAGATCTTAGAAACGGGTAAGTGCAATCCTGCCACTGGGGCATTCTTGTAAACATTTGACCCAGTTCTTCTAATGGAATGAACAATACTATCAGAGTAGTAGTAATAAACATTTGGATTTATCCTTTATAAAGTTCTTTCCAACATGTGCTCTGTTGTTAATAAACTTCTACCTTGTTGCAGATGGTTGCTTCTAGAAACACTTGACAAGGTGTCCCCTGGAATTGTTAACTGGAAAATTGCATCTAAGCCTCCAATTAAGTTGCCTTTTAGGAAAGTAGAAAATTGTAACCAGGTTGTCATGATTGGGAAACAACTGAAGTTTTCTCTCGTTAATATAGCTGGTAATGACATTGTGCAAGGAAATAAGAAGCTGATATTAGGTATGGTTACAGGTGCAATAATCTAATATAAATTGTTCTGATCAAAAGAATTGTTTTTATTGTCTCACTCAATTGGACAAGCTAAACTGACTCAAATTGTCAATGGACATCCCTTTTCTGTCTCCAGCTTACTTGTGGCAGTTGATGCGATTCAATATGCTTCAACTCTTGAAGAACTTGAGATTTCACTCTCATGGAAAGGAAATCACTGATGCGGATATCCTAGAGTGGGCGAACAGCAACGTCAGAAAATCTGGCGGCCAGAGTTGCATGGCCAGCTTCAAGGTAAACCATGTCGTAACAAATTTCCCCGTGTCAAAATTCAATCTGTTGGTTTTGAAAAACAATGTACTCTCGTAGTTTGTCTGAAACACAAGTACAATGTTTACGGATTCATTTGATAAGTGCCGTTCAGGTGAAATGGCTAAATGTACCCTTTGAAAGGAAAATCATATGCTGTCCTAATATGTATGACACCAAGGCTTGGTGTAACCAGACCCTGTTGAATACATGTATAAAATATTAAACAGTAAGAGAAGAAATGAAAAAGTGAGAAAAGTAGGGGATGAGAGATGAAAAAAATTGAGCAGTGATGTCATCTGGCGAGATCATATTTACAAAAAAGAAAGACAGTAGAACAAGTAGTTACAGAATATTCGTTCAAAACTTAAAAGAAAAGTACATCAATCTTGTTAATACGGTGGATCACTCTAATAACCTTCACACAAGAGACTGAATGAGGCATAATTTTCAGGACAAGAGTTTGTCTGATGGGGTCTTTTTCCTTGAGCTTCTCAGTGCTGTATACCCTCGAGCGGTCAACTGGAGTCTGGTTACAAAAGGAGAAAAAGGTATGCATCTCTTTCAAGCTAGAATGCCATGTTCTTCTTTGATTATTAACCTAATTATTTTTAGCAATCACCCTATTTTTTACGGATTGGTCCTCATTAAGGGAAGAAGCTGCATGTGCATATACCAATATAATCCACTTTTCGTCTTCTCGTATCTTCGATTAGTGATCATAACCAAAACCTACTGAAACCAATCCAACCAATAACCATAGACGGTTCAGTTTCAGTTTTATGTTTATGCATTTAAAAGTGACCAAAAATAACCACAGTTTCCTCAGACTTTGAGCTAGATTGTTTTGTTTTTGTATGTCTTAAACCGAATTGATACAAGGCCTCGTCAAGGACTTAAAATAAAATTTATCCAAATGAGATTTAGTGAAGAAGGTAAATTGACCAAATCAAAATTCGAGGATGAAAGGTGGAATTTACTCTATGGAGAGTGCTGATATGAACATGGTTCTTTGATTTTACTGTCTCCATTATCTCCATCAATATGCTTGAGATGACTCATCATCTAATTAAGCTGCTCCAAACTGGTTTTCTCTTGCAGAGGAGGAGAAAAAGATGAATGCAACCTACATAATCAGTATTGCAAGGAAGCTTGGCTGTTCAATCTTTTTGCTACCTGAAGACATAATAGAGGCAATTCTTTCTTGTCGACTTGTCTTCCTACATCGTTTATATAATGAGTAAAAAATGTGAAATTGCTGCACATTATATAAAAAAACTCGCGATTCTATCTTAAATTATACATAGTAGTACAACAACAACAACAACATACCCAGTTTAGTCCCACACAGTGGGGGGTCTGGGGAAATTATACACAGTTGTAATATGTATAATTTGTTTTGTTTTGTTTTAAACAGGTAAACCAGAAGATGATCCTTACGCTGACAGCAAGTATAATGTACTGGCATTTGAAACAGCCCGCGGAAGATAGAATGAGTGTAACATCTTCAGACAGCGAGTCCGGTAGCCTTGTGGACACCATCTCCACCTTCACAATGGACGACACTGCTTCCGAGTATTCAACAGATTAGATCGCACCAAGGGCGCACTTGTTGTAGCAGATAGGTTAATTAAAATGCCCTCTGGTAAGCTCGTTTATTACCCGTTGAGCTTCAAATCTCAATCAATCATATATATATTATTCATGTTGTGCACTGATTCATTTGGCATGCTGAAAATGAGTCAGGTTTCATGTTGTATTAGTGCTTGGGATTTAGTTTGATGATGGAATGTGAACACTTGTGAATAGTAGAGAAGGGTTCGTTTGGCGAGAGAAGGCTTATATTTGACAGCCTCTCGTTTAGGGTGTTTAGATCCGATTCACAAGACGGTTTTGCTACTAAATTGAGCCTTTGAGAATCACTTCTCTGGGTTCAAAGAGTTAGTTTTGGAAGATTGTGTAGTACATTTGTTCTACTATTTTCTTTCATTTGGACTTAGACTTGTCTATTTGAGCCTTTTGTGGTTATTGTTAACACACTTGTTGATAAAACATAAATTTGATATTTGGTTGTTTTGTTTTTGTGATGTTTCTATACTCACTGGTTGTTTTTTGTTTGAGCTGTTAAATTTTATTGGCAAGGGAGAGTTACTTCGTGGAAAACAGATATGCTGCAATAACTACGCTCCAAAATGGAAAAGTTAGAAATCAATAATGAAGAGTTATTCTACCGTGATTCTAAAGTCTACATGCAAAATATGAATTTTCTCATTTTATATGTTAAGGTTTATAAAATGAACATGAAATTAAAAGATCACGAAAAATTTGCTTAAAGGGAGGAATAAATAGTGATCTTGAAGCTTCGGTACTTGGGGTGTGTTTCAAATGGTGTTATGTTGATAATAATATAACTCTCATAATGAACTTTTATACTTCTCTCATCGTAAAACTAACTTCCCGTTTTAGTTTAAGAAAGTTGACCGAACTTATTTTTAAATTTAACTTTTTTGATTATAATTGTAAAATTTAAAAATAAAGTTATATATTAAAAAATTACATCAAAAGTTTTACAAAACTAGAGGTGATATGATTATATTATTTTATCAAATAATAAAAGAAAATAAGAAGATAGTAAATAAAGTTTGACAATAAATCAAAAAGATAGTTTTAGAACGAATGAAATAATAACTAAGATAATGATTATTTAAGTTAGAGCAAAAGATCTTAACAAAATATGATATACTCCCTCAATTTTTTTTCTCTCTCATCTCGATAACTTTTGTTTGTTTATGCGATTTTTCATTAAGTATTTGATAAAATAAAATATTCTTGTCACCTCTTGTTTTGTAGAACTTTTGACGTAGTTTTTTAATATGTAATTTTTATATCTTATTGATATACCAATTTGTAAATAAAATGATTTCAAAAAGTAGGAAATTTTACTCCGTAACCCGCAATTTGTAATCAAATTAGGGACGGAGGTAGTATATAAGGAAAATGCTTGAAGAACCACACTTGAGATACACCAAATGTACTCCAAGACAAAAATAAGTATTTACAAACACTTAATATATGTGCACGCACATACATTAAATACCTGTGAATGCCTATTTTTGATACACTTGGTGTATGGCAAAGTGAGGTTTCCTTGGCACTTCCCTAAATATAATGATTATCTAATATAAAATTTAATGTTTATATTAGCAAGAGAAAAGATAGGGAACAAAAGTGAGACAAAAGTAATTTTCTGATCCTTTAATGATAGAATTTTAGTGATAAATATTGAACCTCTCTCCCCGAAATCTTTTGTTTGGAGGGAGTATAGCTGCACTTTGCGGATACACGAGAAAGACCGAAGAAATTCAAAAATTGAAGTGCTCAAAAAGAAAGAAGATGGAGAGATATAAAGAAAGAGCTCACGGGTGCAATAGTAATTCTATACTCCGTATAAAGAATGAATGATTGAATGAATGAATATATCAATCATTGATAACGAATGAGGAATTTGATCATCTTCAAAAGTTCGTTCCTAGCCACAGGTAGATCCCAGCACAGTACACAGACAGGAAATGGAAGCCACCACTCTCAAGCCCTTAACGAGTTCCATACTCAACAGACTCCATTTCTCTCGCCGGAATGACATTCTCCGGCCGTCATCCCTGCGAGGTGGACGCAAACACACCGCCGGCTCAATTTCGATTTCGGTGAAACGTAATCGTTTGAATGGATACGCGCCGCTCCGTGTTTCTGGATTGAGTTCGTCAGGATCCTTCGATGTGGTGGTAATTGGCAGCGGAATCATCGGTTTGTCCATCGCGCGCCAATTCCTTATTGGCTCGGATCTCTCCGTTGCCGTCATCGATGCTGCCGTGCCGTGCTCCGGCGCTACTGGTGCAGGTAATCTACACGCTGCTGGCGCTACTTGACATTACCAACCAGTAAGTTAATCTGCACTATCAATTACTAAACATGTCGTTCCAAAACCTACCCTAGAACTCTCAAGAGCTAGTTCTATAGCAACAAAGTAGCCCGTGGAAGTTACAGAGTTCAAAAACTTCGAAGCTTGTGTAATTAAAAAACAATTTCTCAATATTAGACCGCAACATAAACAGCTTCATGATTCATAGTATGCATTTCTGCTTTGTTTTTGTATTATGGCGATTGTACGATATTCTATTATTCTTACTTCATTTGTGGCACTTGACCTGGTTCTAGGGCAAGGCTATCTGTGGAAAGTCCACAAATCACCGGATAGTGATAAATGGGAACTGGCAACAAGAAGCCATCAACTCTGGGAGAATTTTGCCAAGAGCGTTGAATTTGAGGGAATGGATCCTTCCGAGATATTTGGGTGGAAGAAAACTGGTACTCTCATGTCTTGATATGTTTGACTGCTTTAGGCTTTTTGAATATAATCCCGTGTTTCACAAAACCAAGAGGTGTTCTCATCACTAGGAAGCTTGTTACTTGGTAGAACATCAGAGGAAGCCTCTATTCTAAGAAAGAAGGTGAAACAGTTAACGGATGCTGGTACAAGAGCCGAATTCTTGACAAGTAGCAATTTGCTCACTGAAGAGCCTGCGCTCATGCTTGACAAGGATGGTGGAGCAGCATATGCACCCGATGACTACCAGTTGGATGCTCGAAGTGCAGTGGCATTTATTGAGAAGGTGCATTTTATTCAATTCTCATCAAATATTTCCAAAAAGAGTTCTTTCATTTGTATAATTCATTCAGGTGATATTTTCAGCATATTAGACCATGTTACTTTGATATTATTCCTAACTTCAGCATCATTCCCCTCAAAACCATCAGGAGATAAATACCACTATTTAGGATCTTGTTTATTCCTCTTGTCTTAGTCAAATGCTTTTGCTATACTTTAGGATCTCTTTCATTTGCTTTTCCTTTGTAAATGGTTCATTGTGTAGAGCAATAGGCAATTTGCTGCAGAAGGTCGATATGCAGAGTTCTATCATGAGCCTGCTACTTCCTTATTAAGGTTAGAATTTTCATTTTTCTACTTTGTCAGAAGTTAAAAGTTTGTTATAGATCCAACATTTCAATTGCTATCGTACTATGTTGATGTGCTGCGTGTAAAACAAATTTAAGATCCAGCAATCACGGAGATATTGATGCAGTTCAGACTTCCAAGAACATTTTGCATAGCAAGAAAGCTGTTATACTTGCAGCAGGGTGTTGGAGTGGTTCTTTGATACATGAACTGATTGAGCATCATGGTATTGAGTTGGATCTCCCTATCAAGCCTCGAAAGGTAGTATCTTATATTTGAAGGACCCCACTGTAAAATAGACATGCCCATTAGTGATACTAGATGTCCACTTCCTTTTCATCTATCCAATCTCATAGAAGAGATGGCCAATGCTTAATACGTCGTTTACTAGAGCATATTATGCTCTTGGACACTGCATATTATGTAGTCATTACAATGGCATTATTCTGATGAAAACTGTGAACGCTTGTCGAGATGAGTAATAGTTATTCTGGTTGAAACATATCACCAAGAGTGTTGTTTTACGATAAAGCAGATGTATTAAGAAACTCATTAAATACTCTAGTACTATGTGTAAACTACCCTAAGTTGATGATACTCATGGATTGCCTTCATTGAGATGGAGAACAAATGTGGAAATTTGGCATTAAATGCTCTTTATTTTAAAAAACTAGCTTTTTTCAAACAAATTTTGCAGTCTAAAAAAACGCTCTTTTGAAACGGTGAGAGTATATCATTATTCTGTTTATGATATGGTCATGTTTCATGATGTGCATGTTGACTTGATAATATCAATCTTGTAATGACGCATGATCATGAAAACTATTTCATCTCATTACCCTTTCTTGGTAGTATCATTCTCGGGAATGTCTCATTGCTTATACTCGTTTATGATGCTGAGTATTGTGTTTGCATTCTTAAGCTTCTTCATTTGTCTGTATAACAATAGGGTCACCTACTAGTGATTGACAACTTCAAGCCGTTTAAGCTGAATCATGGTCTTATGGAGGCAGGATACATCACCCATGAATCTGCGCCTAATTCAGGATCTGCTCATACTGCACAAACTACATCTGTCTCAATGACAGCAACTATGAACACGTCTGGTGGTCTCGTTCTTGGTATATATTCAATACCCACACACACAATCTGAAAATAGTCCACTGAAAGTTTGATTATGACTACCAAATGAAGCTCTAGTCTCATTCGATTATGCTACCAATGGATGTTAATCCACTGGAAGTACGATGTAATAAATAAATAATGTAATGAAAGCAGTAAATCATGGGATATTAGGAGAGTCAAATGCACTGTACATATTTAGTCCGGTCCCAATATACCCCTCAGTTAATTACGTATGAAGTGGTCTATGCAATGGATTATCTGAACCAAAATGTGGGCAGGTAGTAGCCGTCAACTTGTTGGCTTCAATACTGAGGTGGATGAATCCATCATCAAAAGCATATGGGAGAAGGCTGGAGAGTTTTTTCCTATGCTGAGAAAGGAATCTCTAGTAGAGCTGCGCCAAAATGGTGAAGTGAGAGTGGGACTCAGACCCTACTGTAAGTTGCATTCACCTCTTTACTATTACTACTACCACAACTACATTATATGGCTGCCTTAATGGTTGATTGGAAATTGGGTTGAAACTTGTGAAGCGGCTCATGGGAAGCCGGTCATCGGCCCTGTGCCTGGATTCTCCAACCTCTTTGTGGCGGCTGGACACGAAGGCGAAGGGCTCTCACTGGTAATCATATGGCTTATGTTTTACTCCCTTTGCCCGAAAATGATCTTCTCATTTGACTTTTCACGGCCTCCAATGTAACACTTTGACCACGAATATCTACATTTATACATGGATATATTTTATGAAATTTTAATAGTTCAAAATTACGTTTCATAAGGAAACTATTGATATTATATTTATATCGAAACACAATGTATTCTTTCCAAATATCGAGTCAAAGTTTACAAACTTTGACAAAAGAAAAGTCAAATGGTAAGACCATTTCCAGACGGAGGGAATGTATGGCAACAAATATAACAGTAGGTTCAAAATAAATGGATATTGCAGGATGCTAATAACTCTTTTTTAAAAAAAAACTTATTGATAGGCTCCAGGAACTGCTGAAATGATAGTTGATATGGTGCTAGGGAATCCAGGGAAAGTAGACCCTTCTCCTTTTGCTGTCCGAGGTAGGGTTTGTTGATCATCCCATGTATTATGTGTGGCCAAATGGGTCTTTTGACAATGAAAACCAATGTCATATTACTGTCCAACGGAACTTCTGCCGGACGAATTGATATTCAAACACATGATCAACAAAGAATTGGCCATTGATTGTAGACTTGGTCTTGTAAATCATGTGTAAAATAATTTCTTTTACCAAGTATAAATATCATTCATACAAGAAATGGCAATTGATAAATGCTCCATACTCCGTATATCTTAACTATACTCCACCTATTTACACAATTGTCCCTTTTAGGCCATGTGTTATGATGCTCGAGTGCTGTGCCCGTCACACCGACACAACTGGCGTGGCGTGATGGAGGCGTGACACATATGGTTGGATGGCCACCACAGGCGTTGCTGACCGGTTTTCCGAAAAAAAAATGTTGGGCAACGACTTTGTAGCCATTGAATGCCTTTTTTAATTTTCAAAAGTAGCTGTTGGGTCTAAAAAAATCTATAAATCAAGTAGATATGAGTGGATACCCCATAACTCCACTATATACTCCATTAAAAATTGAAATTGGATGAAGGAAACACCCAATTGGATTATTCAAAGCTTATGTCTCTGCTTTGCGTTGAAGCTACAACAAGCACTATCGTTGTTATTTCTAATGAAAGTTCTTCACAAGAGATTACTCATCGGAGAAGGATCAACGAGTGCCTTATTGAAGATTTTTTCTTGATACTCCAGTAACGATGATTAATTTAAACATTGTTTCTGAATGCGTCACATTTTATTCAATTCTTTCTCGGTGACATGGAGGAGCATTTCCCCATTTTCAATAAGAGATAGATGCTACAGGAGCAAAGAGATTCACTTCGATGCAGAGTGCACAAGCGCTATCCGGCAACTCGCATACGAACGACAATCGATTCCATGTGATGAATATTTGAAGATGTCAGACAAAGTTTCTCGTGATAATCTCTATCATTTTTGTAAAGATGATTTTTTAACTCCTACGTATATACATGATTTTTTGTTTAATATATCATTCTGAACGTATGTACATGACGTCCATGAACACGGGCACGGTTTTTCTGGGATGCTCGGAAGCATTGATTGGACACACAGGGTCTGGAAAAACTACCCCACGGCTTAGCGAGGGTCACATCAACGAGGTGATCACCCAAGTCTAATGTTAATGCTCGAAGCGGTCGCTTTAGTTGATCTTTGGATATGGCATGCAAGTGCCATTGTGTGGAGTGCATATATAAATGTACTCAATATATTGTAACTAGTGTTAATTCCGTGCTTCGCACGAGCTCGTATATATTCTAAATTTTTAAGATTCTATAAGTATAATTTTTGTTTTAGTTTTCTAATAGTGACAAAATACATTTTAAACTTGTGAAATATATATCGATATATTAATTTAAAAATAAAAAAAATACAAAATTAGTGGTCATTGAATTAAGTACTAATAAAAATGGTTTTAATTAATAAAATATTATAAAAAAAGTGGATTAATTACATAATGATACATCATTAGAGAATGTATGTGTCATAATGTCACTTGTCACCCTTTAATTTAAATCAACTTTATTATATTTACTTTGTTGAAAAATATATGTAGCAATAAAATAAACAAGTGATACGATAAAATTTTAAAAATAAAGTATTTAAATGATAAATATGCATGTGCGATTAAATTTATATAATCATTTTTGAGAAGTAATAAACTATAATAAATTGTGGATAGTATAAAACTAATCATATATATATATATATATATATATATATATATATATATATATATAGACACACACACACACACACTTAAAAAATGGAGTATATTTTACAATGGTAAAATATATATTTATAGAATTAATAAACATGAAATTTTTTTACACAAATGTATTAAAAGATCTTTTTAAAAAATCTAAATGGACTAATGAAATGCATATATAAATTGCATTGAAAAAATTATGGAAAGAGATATATTTGGGATAGCGAAAGTATTTTTTATTTTATGCCAAATTTTTAAATAGATTGAATTAGTATAACTTTAATAAAATATTGTAATCCAAAAAAAGAAAAGTTTAAGATTTTCAGGAGAGGAGAGTATTATTCACGAAGAGTCAAAACTCGAAATAACTTTTTTAATTGGAATAATTTTTTCTATATTTGGTCCAAATAGAAAAAGAAAAAAGAAAAAACAAGTTCCCATTTCCCAAAAGTTGACCATCCACTTTTCCTTCATGATTCACCGTTGCAACTACCAAAACATAAATCAAAAGCAAACCCAAACCCACATGGCCAACGACAACACACTGTATTTTTATTTGAAGAAAGCAAAAAACTAACAATAAAACTGATCAGCATTACATTAGTATACATAAATTCTACTAATACAATCAATCTTTTTTTTTGTGATTGGTTAATAAAATACAAACCTAAAGAATCAACAAACTCATCAACATCAGCTAGCAGATCAAACCAGAATAATTTAAAAGTAATTATCACCCACAAATATAACATTTATAATAAATTAATCAACAAGGGATCTTAGAAGTGAACCATTTCATGACACTGAAAGGGGCTTTGATGAGCTCCAACGCCAACTCCACCACCACCGTCACGCAAAGACAACATGGGCACAAACAGCTCAATGCCAACCTATACATATACACATACATAATTATATATAGTTGTGTTAGAATATAAAAACTTTTTTTGTTGAGTTGATTTCTTGATATGCTAAAGATTTATTGACTAAGCAGCTACGAATTGAAAATTCAAAATTCACCACCAATCAGTTTTTATTTTTCTTTTTTGAAATTAAGTTTGGGACTTCACGTATGTGTTAGAATATAAAGTTGAAGGACCAACGATGAATTTTAACCTATCCTGAAATTTCACTACCAATCAGTATTTCTTTTGAAATTAAGGTTTGAGACTTCACGTACGTGTTGAATATAAAGTTTGAATTTTTGGTTAAGTCGATTTCTTTTTACAAAAATTTTTACTACGTATATTCTAACAACATACTCAATTAAAAAAAACTCAAATTTGTGGTTGCATGATCAATTGTTCTAGCACAACAATGGACATGCAAATCAAGATTTGTTTTTACTCGAGTCTGAAAAAAACCAAGTTGTAGTTTCAGGAAAGATTTCAACCATCTCTAGATTGAAATGAGTAACAAGAAGGGTCAATCAAAAGTTCGAAATTATAGTTGAAAACCCAAGAATTTTGTTTGTATATATATGATAAACTCCAGTAAACCCAAGATTAATAAAGATGAATCTGGAGATAAAAAAAGAACAGACCCGACGATCCAGATGGGTATGGCGATGATGGAGATGATGAGGGAGACGAAGGCGAAAGGCAAGCCCAGAAGGAATCCCAGTGGCCTGCAATCTCCATCTTCGCCGCTGCAGCACATCTTCTTCAATACGCCCCGATCTGATCTTATTCTCAACCAAACTGATCAGATTTCTTTCTTTTCTTTTTTTTTTTTTTTTTGAATTCAAGATTGAATTTCGCTTCGTTTCTTTCTGGGTTTTGATTTGTTTTACAGCAGGGGAAGACGAAGAAGAAGAGGGNGAGGGATTAGAAGAGTTCAGAGATGGGGAGAGAAAGAGACCGCGTTTGTTTCCTTATATAATCTCAGTGACAAATGAGGATGTATAATTATTGACTGGCCAATAGATGCACGGGCCTTGTTTGAAAACTTTGTTTCTTTTCCGAATAAATAAAGGAATTGTCCTTGTTTTTTATTGTTCTCAAATGAATTACTTATGGTTTTCAGAACAGTTGAAAAAGATAGAAATTTGCTAAAACATCGTTAATAAAAATGAAGTAGAGTATATTAAATAAAGTATGTAAATTGTAATAAATAAACTAACTAGAGATAGTTGTGGTATTTTTAAATATTAAAAAAAAAGGGAAGATTTCTCCCAAATAAACAAAGACCACATTTGGGAAAATCTATGACTTAACATAGTTGTCTCCAGAATAGTTGCTAGAAATCGAACTTGAATCTTACTCACTTGATATATCATACCTTTGCAAACTACGCAGCGTCCGGCCCGTTGCAATTTAATGTACGAGTAATTGAAATACAAAGTAATCGAATAGCAATATGTTTGAGGGAGACGGCGGGGCATTTATCGTCAGATCAATTAAATACGAAGATTTTCAAAAATGTATTTCATCATTTTAACATATTCGTTTCAAAATTATCCTCATGTTTCACTATTTATTGCCCAATTTTTTTGCTTTTTCTTTTCTTATTTTTGTTAATTATTTGTTTATATAACTTAGACTTCTCACCTCATGTTTTATAGAATATATGATATATTTTTTTAATCTATAAATTTTATTTGGAAATTAAATGACATACCATTATTTTATTAAATTAAATTAACAAGACAATAATTAAAGTACGGAAAGATCACATATTTAACATGATTAAAATTCATCAAATTTAACCTAGAAGTCAAACTGGACGGAAATAATGAACGGATCCTTATGAATGACTCCCAAAGATGATCACGCAATAACCTACGTCACCTAACTCTCTCTCAATATTTGTTTCTTTTGACATTTTTCAGTTAAACTAAACAAATTTCTCATCCGTTTAATTTTTCAGTCAAGCTAAACAAATACAAGTATTAATCAAAATTTAAATAAAAAACTAATCCGTATATTGCATATTAATACGGACTATAATAAAACAAATTTTTAAACAAAATTTGTGGTTAAGACATTTGAAAACAAAAAAAAACTAGAATTTCAAAAACATGGTAATACAACAAAGCACTATGCTCAAGGCCTGAACTATCAATAACAAGACATTTGCTTAGCTAGGAGAGAGCTATCATAGATGACAGTAAAAGGATGACTCTTGTAAAGAAGACAATACAAAAAATAAAAAAACAAAAAAAAAACTGAAATGTTTAGAGGTCATCCAGGTAGATGATCATTTCATCATTATGCATCACTGAGAGATCTTCAGACTCATCTTCTTCCAAAGCCAAGTCTAAAGAATCAGCCAAGCTTGGTTTCCATAGCTCTAACTTGCAGACTTTTACATAGGCATCATAACTAGCAGCTCTAATGCCTTCAGACACCATCTCCTTCCATGAGCTACTAGAACATCCATCTCCCAAAGCATCCATTGCTTCCAAGAGGGCTTCAGAGAAGCCTGGATTCCAGAAAACAACAACTGCACAGCTGTCATCCACCAGCCGAACATCATATTCACCCGCGAAGACTTCATGTTTCCCGTGCAGAAGTCTTTTCAACTGGCCAGTAGAAATCCCACTCTGAAATCCCCACAGGAAGACCATGTTTTTGCTGCTAACTCTTTCGCGTCGTTTTGCCCATAGTCTAACTTCTTCTTCTTCTTCATTAGTAGAACCCTGGTAACTGGTTGAGCAAGAATCGAACATATTTGCGTAGCATTTTAGAGCCGGAGGCAAATGGGGATGGCCCTCTTCAATGGCTCTAGGGGTTTTTGGGTCAATTTTCAAAATGAAGCACAACTTCGCGAATAACTCGCTTATCTTTACAACACTGTGGCCTTGACTCCTGATTTTGTCTGCATCAGTTGACATAGCTGTGCAAATTTAGCCACGATTCAGAATTGGTTCAAGCAACTGATCATAAAATGATTTAAAAATTCCTTAAATCAATTACTACTGTAGTCATATTATGTTTAACTCAACAACATCAACAAACCCAGAAAAATACTCCGTCAACATCTCCGTTAAGGTCGGTGAGTCAAGATGTACGCAACTTTACTCCATTAGCACAGAATAAAAGCCAGTTTGGGGTAAATTATGGTATAGATTCATTTATCATAAAATGGCTTTCTAATGTAAATACTCCGTATGTGAATTGCTCTTTTGAAAAAAAAGTCTCAATTAGGTGCATTCTTAAATAAGCATCTAAAGTGTTTTGTGGCTGTTAAAAAGAAGTAATCCATGCATCATAGTATCCCATATCCCTATTAATGGTAGAAAAAGTGGAGTGGAACCGCAATTAACAAACACCGATTGGGGAGTAAGAACAAATCCATAAAAGAGTGCTTGCCTTGGTGGGCACTCTCTACTTGTACTGGGGCAAAAAACCTGCTATTGAGGTAAGATGTAGCCACATATACATTATTCAAATTCTTCTGAAAGCCAAGCTCCTTAATAAGATGTTTCACGTCAAGAATGTGAGGAAAGACAGAGCCCAATGAGTTTCTAAATTCATCCAAGGTTGATGGTAATGGAGCAAGGAATTTCGAATGAATAAATGTAAAATCTGCAATTGGAAAGTTCACATTCAGCAAGCAGCCAAAACAATGACGTATAAAACATGAAACTAAAAAAAACAAAGAGATTAACCATTCATTGAATTGTGGGCAACAACAGGCTTCTGAGAACTGGCAATCAGTTCAACCACTTCACGAAAGCCACGAATACGCTTGTTATGTTCCTTTCCTATGTCTTGAAGTTCATTCTACAATAGAATTAAGAAACTAAATAAAACACAAGGTGATGGATGACGGATCAACATTCAACTTGAATAAAATACTAATATTTATGTGTCACCTCAAAAAGATCCTTGTCTTCTGGTGAACTTGTCAAGATTGCTCGGACTGTTTGTATTCCACTTCCATTTGCTGGAATTAGTAGAGGTACAACATCAACGAAATGCTTCAGTGTCTGCAACCAGACACAAAGATAAAATTCTATCACCAAAGGACGAATGCTAAAGCATACCCAATACAGTTGAACACAATTAATCCACAATCATTTATTATTGGTGAATCACTGTGTGACGAGGGAGAAGTAGAGTACCTCTAGCACAAGATTCACTTGTCTCTGACTGCAAGTATCTATGTTCAAGCAAGGCCTAGAACCATGCACTTCAATTGCAGAGATCATTCTCCTCAATGAACTAATTAAAACATCTATGACATGTTAACATAGATCAGAAATGAACAACTTTCATCATTAGGCAAAGCAAATTCAAATCACCTTCGGGTTTCTTGCCCAGATCATTGCAAGCATCTATCCAATGTTTGACTCGGGATTTGATCCTTTCTACAAATATAGAATCAGCCACTGATCGGGATGGTGGAGATAAAATTGTACAGCTGGGAGCTGATGGATTCCTAAAATGATCTTTTGCAGCTAGTTCTTGTGCTCTGGATAAGTATGATATGCCTGGCACAGTGGACCTAACAAATTAGATGATGTTCTAATCTTTCCTCCCTCAACTCCTCACGAAAAATGTCACTAGCCTAAATTACTTTGAGATTCACAGCCACGTTTTCCCTATAATCTCTACTGTTAAACTAGTTATACACTAATGCACTTAACTATGACCCTCAAAAGAATTTGTTCCATTTTTGGAAACTAGGTGGTGAAGAAATTGAAAACTATGCATCAAACGTACTATGGAGCAACAAACCCAACTCTGTTGGGGTCACAAGATGAAGATGTAAGCAACCTTACCACGAGAGAAACAGACTATTTTTGTTAGAACCTTGATGCATTGCTGCATTAATTGGCCAAAACTTCACGGAAAGTAAGAAGCAAGGAAGTTTAATGGCACATTTTGATTTAGTCTGTTCTTTACCCAAAGCTAAAACATTGTCAATATAAATTTTCATATATAAATTACTACAACATCAAAATAAATCTTGAATAATGTAAAAGAAGCAATTGATGTATAAAGTACAATGTGAGTTAATATAGTCCCTCCGTCCCACTATTTTTTCGGGACATGAGAAAGGTACAGAAATTATGAAAAGATTGTGTTTTTGATATTTATGTTAAAAGGTAAGATAACGTACGAATGAATGTGACCAAAAGATGATACGAGACAAAATTAGACAGAGGGAAAAAAAAAGTAAAAATGAACAAAAATTGAGGGATGAAACGAGTATTATTTATACTTCTAGTAAAAAGAAGAACTTCAATGAAGCTCACCATCAGCTATGCAAGCATTGAAGTCGAAGCCTTCACGAGCCAGTGATACCAAATAAGATGGCTGACAAGAAAAACTATAAGAAGGCAACCCAACTTTCAACTCATCCCGAGGGAACAAATGGAAATTGTATCTGCGATGGAGACGTAATAAATGTATCATCTTTCAATGAAAATTCACAAAACATACGCATATAAACTTAAGTACGTAGACATTTTTTAAAAGAGGAATTGAACAGTGAAGAATACTTACGGGTGAGCAATGACTTTGGAGGCCCGGAAGGAGAAAGGGCAAACGGCGAATTGAAGAATCTGGAACCTTTCGGCGGCGTGTCTGGCTTTGAGATAACCGATTTCGGCGGTGTCGAATGGGAGATGACGCTTCCATGGAGAAGAGTAAGCTCCGGTCGTCTGTAAGGAAACGGCGATGAAGTCAGAATCGGCGATTCGGGCTCCGATCTCGTCCAGTGACTCGGAGAAGTTGGACTTGGTGACTTGCTTGATGCCCCATTTACCGCAGTTCTGAACGGCGTTGGAGTTCGGGTGCAAATTGGCTTCGGCGATGGTGCAGAATAAATGTCTCTGTAACATCGAACCCCACCGCCGCCGGCTAGATGGAAGAAAACAGGTGGCGGCGAATTCCTCGCGCAAAGCTTTTTATTGAGTCCAAAAAAAAAAACTCAATTGTCACAAACATATACTCCCTTGTCCCCTAGTTTTGTTTTTGTACACTTTCATTTTTGCAAAAAATTATAGAAATTATATATTACTCTCTTCGTCCGGAAATAATTTTCCCACTCTACGTTTTTATCAACACTCTTCCAAAAATACCCCTCTTTCTTATTCTACTCAATCACCCCTACCCACGTTACCATGCCCTCCCCCATCTTTTTTCTTTTCTTTCTCTCTCTCTTCCCCTCCCCTTCTTTTTCTTTCTCCTTCTTCTGGAATTGTTCTTCTCCTTCTTCGTTTCTTCTACCTCTCTTTTTCATCTCTCTCTCTCTCTCTCCCCTTCTCCTTTGTCGTCTTCTTCTTCTCGATCATCTTCAACCTCCTATTTCTTTCGTCTTCCCTCAAATCTTGCCTTTGTCCCTTTTTTTCTTCTTCTTCTTTTAGATCTGTGTTAGATCTGTAGAGCTAGTTGCAACGGTAGAACAGACGATAATGGTGAGAGCTAG